>LQRL01164692.1:0-10944 GCA_001703475.1 Hydroides elegans
AATCGATGACGGACAGACGGACAGACGGACGGACAGACGGACGGACGGACGGACACCCCGAATCTATAGGCCCCCAACCTTTGGGGTTGGGGCCTAAAAATAAAGCAGGTCTGAGCTTCTCGTGATTATACCTTTCCAACGATATCAAATACGATATTTTTTATAAAATATTTGAAAATGGTCTGGAATCGCTACTGGATGTGACCATTGGAGGGGATATCATTTTGACATTTGTCAAACGGGGATTTGAATATAGGGAATATAGCTATGCGTAGCCTCCCAGATAGCATACTTGTATTTCAAAACCGTATGATTCGTAATTAAATTTATTTTTGAAACGTTCGGTATACACATGAAAATGAAGATATCTATCGGAGTGGTGGAAAATCTTGACAACACCAGGAAACGTATTTATAACCCTTTTGAAGGGTTGCGTAACTTGTGCGTGAATGGATCAAAATAGATACGAATCATGTTTATATCATTTATCTACCTAATTCTTGGTGTCAAATGAAACAAGGAAATGAAATTCTGTTCCTTGGCTGTATCGGCAACCTCACAGCAAAACCCAAACAAATGTGTCCTTCACCCCCATTCCAAAACAAAGGGACAACGTGTGGTCAAAACCCAAGACCAGGGAAAACATGCAGGTTTATTTCATATTAATACATAGCCTTGTATATATAATATCATAAAGAATTACCTAATCATCAAAAATATAAACGATATGGAAAAAGTAGAAGATTTCTTTTAAATCGTTAAAACGATCGGCTGTCAATAAACATGCTTCCGGTAAAGTGCATTGAACTGGCATCCGATCCGGATTTGGGAAAACGTACTTCTTTCGGAAAGACGTTCCCCGCATTTGGAAAGTAAAGACCGTTTTCAGTTATTGTCAGTTTCCTATTCGAAAAGTCGGGATCTACATGTTTACACACTTTCATGTGACATGTAAAACGAAAAATGCAAATCACCCAAAACAAAATTGTGCGCTTTATATTAAATAGTGGCCCAAGAGAACACATTAGAGAGTTTGTGCAAATATAAAATCTTTGTGTAAATAGCCTGGATTCACCTGGAATTCCCCAAATACAACCAATCACATTGGGTGTCACTGGTTTGTTTACGTAATTTTGACGTCATCCTAGCGGGTTTCCCAAAATTGCACAAACTCTCTATTGGTCAAGTCGAACTTAATACTTTGGGATTTTGAATGCTCATGATCGAGTTGAACAGCTTCGACTGAAACAAGTTTACAAAATGTGCAATAAAACAAGTCCAGGTTATGTCACATCTGGCTTCGAATTATTAGAGAGTTTGTGCAAATATAAAATCTTTGTGTAAATAGCCTGTATTTACATGGAATTCCCCAAATACAACCAATCACATTGTGTGTTACTGGTTTGTTTATGTAATTTTGACGTCATTCTAGCGGATTTCCCAAATTTGCACAAACACTCTATTAGCAAACACACATAATTTAGTGCTAGTGCTCAAAATTTCTTTGTACCACAGTTAAAAGGAGCAGATTGTGAAACGTTTTATGCAAGAGGTATAAACGATTGGAACAATCTCCCGGAACATGTAAGGAACATCAGAAACTATATACGGTTTAAGAGAGAAGCCAAGAAGTTTTTAGTCAAAAAGGCTACAAACAAAGAACTAATTGTTTTTATCAATTAGTGTAAACGGACTTAATCCGTAATAGTTCTAACTCTGTTAAGTTCTTATCTACTGTAAATCACTTTATATGGCACAGTATAGGTTGTAACTTTCGTATGGGACCCCGTTGGAAATAAGCTTTAGAGCTTTCACGGGCTATTTTTGTATTATTCAACAAGTATATGTGTTAATATTAGTGAACTCAATCACTTATTGCTTTTACAATAGTGTTATTTTATCATGCATAATATTTGTTGATACATACAAAAGAATAAATAAAAAAATAATAAGACGTCATTATAACAAAACCTTCAACCAAACACGCTTCCGGGTAGAGTTCAGTAAACCATGTGATCTCTCTTATCCAATCATATATGCTCCTTAGGGTAAATAAACCACCTTCTTCCGGGTAGAGATACACTCTTGTTTGATAAGTCGAGACCCTTTTAGGTATTTAGTAACCGTCACCTTTTTCGGTTACATTTCCGAATGCACCCTGAGAGAAGAAGTTTGCAGTCAGCAAAACGGCTTTTCATGCTGTGCGTGTGGACTAAAGGTCCAGGCTTAATTAGCTGAGCGTGCGTGTGCGTTGATTGTATGATTTTACACTCAAGCTTACAATCCAAATGCATTATTCAAAACTAGATTTTTAAAAAATCGAAAAAGAAAGCAAATCTAGGTCATTCATTGATCTTAAACACCACAAACATAGGATGGTCCTTAAAAACGCCGGAAAAATGTGACCGCTTTGTCCTTTGTTGCAATCCATATACAAATAGCATAAAACTGTTCCTGTCGAAATCCCCCGAGATGAGTTAACTGACCAGCAACGAGGAATTGGTTTTAACACATAAACAGTGCTTATTTGTGCGATTTATTAGAGAGTTTTGCATATATAACAAATCTTTGCGCTAATAGCTTGGATATCCCAAATATAACCAATCACATTGCTTGTAACTTGTTTCCATATATTATTATATGAATAGTATTATACAAAGTAACATCCTTTGGCCAACGGTCGATTGTGTTAACATTATTTTCAAATAAGTACATCTTTGTCTTTTTTCAGTGACCAATTGAAATGGTCATCTTCCATTTGAAATGCCAGGGACTCAAATGCGAATTTTGGTAAACCGGGCAACATGACAGAATATTGACCATTTTAATGAAGTGCTGCAATATTTTCAGTGTTGCCACTCGGTACGTTTAAAAACGTTCCATGCGTTTTTTTCGGTACTTTGTAGTTTTTTGTACGTTTTTGATTACTGTTCGTTTTTGTACGTTTTTTGTAGCAGTGATGATATTTGTCTTGTGTATTGCAATTTTTATTAGCTAAATTACTTGAATTACATATGTTTTAGACTATTGCTTAAAAAAATGCTACGAGGGACGCTACATGCGAAGGAGACGCGACATGGAAATGGAACAAATCTTAACCTTATTTTTTTAACATCATTCCTCATTTCGTATTGTTTTTTTTTTTAAAATATAGTACTTACCTACCTTACCGCTTGGCGTGGCGATTGACGTTGCCTGCCCTGGATCTCCATCTTCTCCTGTCTTGAGCTGCTCGTTTGGCATCCACGAAGGTGAGACCAGTCCATTGGGTGATGTTGTCACTCCACTGCAATCTTAATCTCCCTCTTCCTCGTTTGCCCTTCACCATGCCCTCGATCGGGTCGCGCTATAGAAAATCGTGCCTCATGATGTGCCCGAAAAACGATAGCTTTCTAATTCGAACGGTGTCGAGCAATGACCTGCTCGTTCCTGCAAATCGTAACACCCCTTCGTTCGTGATACGTCTTGTCCAGCTTATTCTTAGCATTCGCCTCAGTGTCCACATTTCAAAGGCTTCTAGGCGCTGCTGCGATATTCTGCTTATGGTCCATGTCTCTACCCCATACAGCAGTGTTGACCAGACATAGCCCCAAAGGAACCATATTCTAGATGTTATTGAGAGTGGGGTTCGTCAGTACCGTCCGCATTTTGGTGAAGGATTTCCTTGCGATTTCGATTCTTCTGCGGATTTCTTCTTCGAATCCAATTCGATCTTCACATTGGGTATTTCCTTTTCATGCTTATCACCATTGTTTTGTCTTTTTGATATTCATTTTCATACCAAAGTGTTTCCCTTCATCATTTACTCGTTCAGCTAGTGTTTGTGATTTGTTTTCATTTTCTGCGGTAATTGCTGTGTCATCCGCATACCTCAAGTTGCTAATTCTTCTACCAACGACCAAAACTCCCTCATCTTCATTTTCAATCACTCTGAAAATGAGCTTAGTAAAAAGATTGAAGAGATACGGTGATTCGGAGTGTGGCCATCATTATTCCTTTTCGATCATTCATTGCATTGATAAGTAAAATGTAAAGGGAATTGATTATTCTAAACTCAAATAATGTTATTCGAGAGTTTGATCGTCTTTCAATCAGGTTTTGTGCGTATAAACACTGATTTGCATATTGAGACTCTCTCAGTATACCTGTGTCTTTTTGGTGAACTACTTACACCTTTTTGATACAATTTTAATTTTCACTCACGCCTTCGGCGCTCGCATAAGAAATATAAAAATACGAATCAGTCTTTTAATCCCAGAATCCTAGAATAATCCCTGATTATGGTATTCTTTTCATCTATGATATTATGTATCATAGCGTAATATAGGTATATATAATCACCCAAAGCGCTAGCTATATAAAATAAACATGGTCTGAAAATAATCTTATAATTGAAGGTAGTTTAGGGTCACGGAAGCGAACTTCTTGAATTCCCGGAACTCAGGGCTGCAATAGAACAGATTGGCCGCGCTTTTTACCTAAGATTTGCTTAAAAACAAGATAACATAGGAAATAGTTAAGAAAAGATAATCAGGACCTTTTGCTTACACACTATTTTTTACTTATATGGTAGTTTTCGATGTATATCTTTGTTAATTATAGGTAGTTATAATGGGCTTTGATTAGAGATGATTTGTTCCATATTTTATGGCGGAGTCAGGCGCCCTTTGGCTAAGTGCACCATTTTCAAATAATTAGCCCATGGCGCCTGACGCTCTCCTAGGAAACCCCTGAGTTTCTTACGAAGCCCGATACGGCTATTTTGTTTTCTCCTTGCATTATTGTAGCCCAAATATTGTAAATACAGGGGTGTTTACAGTTTTAGGTTAGGAGAGTGGCAACACTGGATTTCGAAGGAAAACAAATCGATACTACAAACGGCACTAACTCTTCGAGAAAAAAAAGAATTGACTTTTCGAAAAAAAAAGAATTGACTTTCGGAGAGAGGTGGATCTATACTGTAAATATGCTTCAAAAGTGCTGGCTTATGACGGTTCCCATATAGAACAGGCGTTACGAAGCATTTCGATGACCCTCATTGAGACCCTGAAGGAATATAAATATAATTTTTATGAGCAGTTAATGTATCGTTTGCTAAGAATAGTCTCAAAGTATTATAAAAATAGCAATACCAACCATTAGAAAAAATGTATCTTGACAAATGGTGTGTTCAAAAGAATTTTTGATTAATTTACGGCACTTATAAGATCATATGTTTGTTATGATGTTTATCAAAATCAGTTTTAGTTAAACCTCATCTTATTTCTTTGCATAAATGTTTATAGATTACCTTATTTTTTGGCAAAAGTAACTAAATTATTAATAATTTACAAACCATTTAGTAACTTCCGCCAAGTTTGGCGGAGGTATCTAATTGAAAAACCTTATTCTTGGCAAAGTCTCGTTGACCAATTCATAATCTTTTTAATGTATTTTTACAGTCAATTTAAATGCATTTTAATTCAGTAACATTCGCATAAATAAACACCAATCGTATATCTGTTGCATTAATATCATTGAAAGACGACAATAAATAATTGCATTTATTACTATTATTACAATATTGAAGCCTAAGCCTAAGATCATTTGAAATATCTTTCCAGCAAGATAATTGACCGTTTGGCAGTGCCCCGAATCGTTCAAGACTTTGGTGGCGGATGTATCTAGTATGGCCATGGAAAAAATGCTGAAGTCGACAGGCGATTTGTTTAAGATTTTAGCCATCGACGCATCTCTCGTTGCCATCATTCCATATCCCCATTTATCTGCAATAATAGAGTTGCTGCAAGAATCTCTTTCAGCAGGAGACGCAAATGTGAGGGAGTTGTATCCCCTTTCGTGCTTTGAAGTACAAAAATTTATTGACACATCCCTTGGAACACAATTTCAGAACGCTGCCAGAGATGCCCTTCTTTGTCTGTGCATATTAAGGATTTGTATGCTACTATATGCTACTATACTTCTACCCAAACGACGGAAGCATGTAAACCGTTCAACCCAGCAAGCGGAGTGGCTTATTATTTCAGCGAAGAGGCAAATCAAGTACACACTGTTCCTGAGTATGTCATGGACGTTGTACCAAAACGTCCTCGACAAGAAACACTAGAAGATCGCCCATGCTCAAAAAATACCCAATGGTAACAAGGGGGCTTTGGAAATCTTTTTCTCTTTCTATGGCCAGTTAATGGACATTGCTACGGTTTTCATATCATACCCGGTTCAGAAGGACGCAAAGATCCGGTTTTAGCCCTTCTGACGTACAAAAAAGGACCCTCCGCAGCACTTTTTTATGACTTTGCGTGTCAATTAAGCGAATATTCCCTTAACCGTGATTTTGAATGATACAAGTTTGTTCGTTTCTGGCATGAGCTTTTTCACTCGTTCAACCACACCTGCGGAGATGTTTTAAAATCTATCAGGACTTCAAACATCGCTTCATATACGTCAATATGTGAACAGTTCAACAGTTATTTGCGACGATTCAAGTGGACTTGTATACATCTAGGCCAGGAGAGATTTTGTTTTTTTTTTTGCTCCAATATGCAATCTACAAATGGAACACTAAACAAACTAAGTACATTGAAGACAGAAAGGCTAAAATTGACAAAATGCGTTTGAGTGAAAAAAACAAGACAATCGTCGATTGCATATCCCCCGCCTCGACTTGGGACCTGGTCACACGGAAAGCTATTCCCCATTCGTTTTTCGAAAAAAAAACTGTTTGAAATGTATTCCTTTTGCGAAATTGAAAAAAAGGCGTTAAGATTTTCAAAGTACAACGTTCAACATGAAACAAAATCTCGTAAGACATATAAACTTTTGATGGCTTGCCTGAAAAATTTAAGCTTTTATTGTATGGAGGGAAAGTCTGATCATTCGTCAAATAATTTTCATTGTCAAGGGTTTTATAACCTACTATGCATAGCCTTAGAAAGACCGCAAATATTTTCCATTTTGAAAATTCAAAATTATACTTGCGTAAAGGCATAAATTATGTGTAGCATTATAACTTTCATCTGATTATGAAGTCTCCAACACGTATGTTTGTTGTTTTAGGGAAATATGTCATTGATACATAAATGGATGTACACATATTTGTTGTAACTTTTCGACCAGCATACACACTTCAAACGCATATAATTACATTATCTACTCACGTTGTATGTTTTTTTGCACCATATGTGTATCTATTAACGTACAAATAATATTTGAAGATCAACAGCGATATTTTGTGTAAAATGTAATTTTATTTTACATAAAGTAAGATATTTTATTCTATTCATAGACTGGTATTTGTTAAAATCATTGTTTAAGTCGATTTCTCTAAAATTGCCGTATGTTGCCCGAATCGAAAGGGATCCAAATTATTCGTCATATGCGAGCAATCTGATAAATCAATTTATATGTCCAGCCGTTGAAACGTTTATCAGTGGATGTTGATAATAGTAATCAGTGTGCTCCATGAATGTGTTATAAAATGAATTTGAACTATATCCATAGATTTTAAGTTGTGGCACCATGTTTTTCTTGAAATTTCGTTAGCCTTTTAAATTTTAAAAACATTTTGAATATTTTCATTGTTACATGTGATGTCTTTAATTATTCCGCTTTGGAAACACAAAGGATTTTCGGCTAATTTAATAAAGTGAAGGGAATGAACTTGTCGTTTCGGATTAAAAAAATGATAAACGTGAATTATTGTCAATAGTTGAACATAAGCACATTGCGCAGGCACATGGTTTTTCCGAAGAAAGAACAGCACATTAATGTATTTATAACCATGCGTTTTGACGGAAACTCATATGACTGATTGTTGTCATTGTCATTGTGATATGACTCATATGACCAATGGCTTAAAATAACTATTTTGAGAGATCATAGGAATTTCATGATGCACCAATATATAAATTTTAATTGTTTTTAATCATAATGTTTTGAGACCCGAAAAATAGAAATATTGGAGTACTTTACCATACTACGGTATATTTGTACATATTAGACACTTTTGCCGAATTTTGCGAAAGAAACTAATATGAATAACTTACAAAAACATTTGGCTACTTCCGCCGGCAAAGGCATCTTATATGGATCCCTTATAATAACAAAAATAATCTACATGTATATACTTTACTTTATATAAATTGTATTAAAATCCCCTCTGTCTTGTATGCATTACTTATACTTAATTTACTGTAAGTTGTCTACGTAACTGTACAATTTTTAAGCACTTACATTCTAAATAAAATATTGTGAATAAACTTTGACATTCTTGTCTTTTATTCGTTTTTAATCTTGCTTCACCAATAACAAACAAACTTATCTATTACGTAACCTGCAATAATCTAAAATTAATCGTGTGCAAATTCCAAAGAATTAATTCAGCAGCTATTACAGGTCCATTGAACGGTCGTATACACAATGAGCACCATTTATTACATGGCCAGAACTACTTAACAAAATGTATTACTAAACTGAAAATAACTTTATGTACAAAAATAATGAAACAATCCACCAAAACCAGAGAGCAAAATACCTGTAAATGGCAATGCAATGTCTGGAATAAATGCAGTTGTAATGATAAATATATGACTATAAACACAAGCTGTAAAAATTAAAATTACATACATCACATACATTCATAAATTATACTGGTCAATAAAACATAATTATTGCGCGTAAATACTCTCTGGGTCGACCATCACATAAGCAAATAAACTCAAAATATCAAGGCAATATCTAGAATAAATGCAGTTGCAACAATGAAAATATGACTATAAACACAAGCTGTAAAAATTCAAATTATATATAGCACAAACATTGCTCAATTATACTGATAAATAAAACACAATCATGGCGCGTGAACATTCTTTAGGTTGACCAAGTTTAAATTATAAGTCTATTTAGGCATACAATCGAAGCCTTAGTGTAATTATAATTTTTCAATGCATTAATAGAAACTACGTATATGTCATATTAAATACTATTCATATGAGAACTGAACGACTAGACACAAACATGTTCTATCTTAGGTCCACGACATTAGCTTGAATAGCGTTTTTATTATTATATTACCTGAATAGAATAAATTGCGAATTGCATATAAATGCTCGATATGTAATACTTAAATGAGCATTATCTGCAATTATAGAGTTGATGCAGGAATCTCTTTCAACAGGATACGCAGAAGTGAGGGAGCTGTATCCCCTTACTTAATGTGAAATACACATATTTATTGACACCTCCCTTGAAACACAATAGCAGAACGCTGCCAGAGAGGCCATACTTTGTCTGTGCAACGATATTATATATGAAATTTATTTTATAAACGTTACCAATGCGAAATCATAATAAAAGCCTCTAGAAGTCTAAAGCGCCTAGAAGTGCATTAAAATTTATTGGGAGTTCAGTCTAAAACATTCTCATATAAGTAGCTTTCATTTCTCTGCAGTTTTATTTTTACACCATATGTAAGATAACACACATCTTTAACGAGAAACGGTATTAATGAAAAAAGTAGGTAAATGCATATTCCTGAAAAAATACCTATCAAACGTTCCAAAATTCACGACTCAAATTCTTAAGGTATGGAAAATATGACAACAGCAACTAATAGAGTATATTCTTTTGTGCTACCTTTACATTATTGAATACTCTTTTTTTCTTTTAATTAATCACGAGAACAAACCATAAAAACGTCACTTCACATTCATTCAAAATCAATCAATCTTTCACACGAATAAGTACAGTATAGTTCTTGAAGCAACGATTTTAAAGAAGTGTTTAACGAATAATATACTTGCCAATCGGCAAAATTACTAAAATACTTACTTACTAAATAGGTGTAAATGCATGTGAGTGAACATTCTGACTAGTTTAAAGTCATGGTTGATGAAAGATATAATCAAAATTAGAGCATAAATGAATTAATGATGTTATGTACAAAATATGTTATGAATAATACGCTCTCCAATCAGATACTAATTAAAGTAACTACTGTTTTGTATTAACTTGAGCAACAGGTCTTTCAGATGCATGACGATTAACGAGTCCGATGATGAGCGAGGGGGTACGTGTGTTATAACCCCTGGAAATGAAATGCACGTATTTATATGTTGTATTATGTGTCCATGTTGTTATATGTGTTTATGTGCTATTTCTATGTGCTAAAATATTTTCGTTTACAGGAACAGATATTGCTCTTTACCCATGCATTGGTATTTTGATAATTTACTTGAAAACCGAATGTTCACATTATTTAATCAAAATTGAGGATATTAATCAATACGAATTAATATGCAATATTAAGCTTGCCATTTTATGCTATGGATAAGATCAAAATACTTAGTCTAAACGTGCGTGGACTACGGGATCCGGTAAAAAGGAGTAAAATTTTCAGCTATATCTCTAAATTCAAATCCGATATTATCTTATTCCAAGAAGCACACGTGCTTCAGGAAGATTATGAGCGTTGGACAAAGGATTGGGGGAAAGGGGACATTTATCTAAATTGCTTTAATTCCCAATCGGCGGGACAAATAATTCTGTTAGCAAAAAATGAAAACGTGGTAAAGCATGATATCCTAGTTGATGGTAGATGCCAGATTTTAGAAATTAAACGAGGGGAATCCTCAATAACTTTGATGAATATTTATGCTCCTAACAAAGACACTGATCAGATAATTTTCTATCGTAAAGTGAATGAATACTTGCTGAATAGGACAAAGACGGACTTTCTTATACTTGGAGGGGATTTTAACGTAGTGCAAAATCAAGCTAAAGACAAACAATTTGGTACAAATATATTAAAAAGAAGCAGCAAAGTCATGAGTGATATTTTGCATGACCATCGATTAATAGATATATGGAGAGAGAGAAATCCTAATACACTTAAGTTTACTTGGTCTCAGAAAAATCCTAAAATAAGGTGCCGACTAGACTATTTTC
>LQRL01164700.1:1898-14018 GCA_001703475.1 Hydroides elegans
TCATTTACTCTTTTGTATTGTATAGCATTGGAAACTTCATGTTATTTTCAAATAGATTTGTCCGCTTTTGCGACAAAATGATTTTTTTTGGACGATAACAAATGACCAGTTTTATTCTCAAAATAAAATTTCAAATTATTTTTTGTGAGGTTCTCTATTTTGATAAACAATATCTTTGATTTTAAACCTTTTAAATTATTGTGAATTTATACTATTGAAATGTAAAAGAATAATCAAAAGGTCTTTAAATAATGGCAAATCAAAATACAGTTAAATATCGAGTAATGAGCACTTGTTTCCTGTAAATAATAAATATGTAAACTAAATATTCATTTTCCTGAAAAAGATATTTATCTCAAATATACTTATTAACCAAACATCGTCTATTTTATTTTAAGATAGATTATGTGAGTTCTTCTTTTAGAATTTATACTGTCTAAATGGTATGTAAATATTAAGGTGTTCACAAGAGAAAGCCAATACTCTTTTACACAAAATACGTTTTGGTGTATGTTATTTGGGCTATTATTATTATTATCATTATTATGTTTTTGCAATTTTTTCTGAAAATAAATATTTATCTTAGGTGTATGTATAAATATACAGATTCAGAGAAATAACGCTATTTTCTCATTAATTATATCGAATTTGGTTTTAAAATGCTAAATTGTGTGGTGTAATTTAATTTAAATATAAATAAAGTTGGTATAAGTGTACGATGTTTAGTCATAACAGATTGTTCTTATTATCTATATATAATGCCCTTACTCTGCAAATCTGTGACAAACTGATTGGTCATATTCAAATATAACTAATTTTTTTATTTTTTAATTTATTTATAAATTTGCAATAAATTGTTAACAGTTGAATATGATTGAAAATAGGGATTGTACAAAGAACGTTGAAATTGCATTATTACATAAGAAACATTTTTGGTTTGATTCAAAATTTATTGAACAGATTCTTTAAAAATGTGCATTCTTTACTTATCACGGCCGTTAAAGTTAATGAAAAAGCATAGCTGCATTTGTTTCACGCTTACTCAAAGTTAATTCATACTGTTAAGCTCGTATTTAACGTAAACTATTTAGTGAAAGGATTGATTAAAAAATAGAAATCATATTATTGTAACTTGCAGTGTGTATATGGCCCAGTTCATATACAGGCACTTATAAAGTTAGATAGTAAATTGAGCTATTAAATTAACATTTTGATGTTTCATTTACAGAAAGTTCATTAAGCTAACTATATACTTGTTTAATTCTTCTTATATATCTATGCTTGCTTAGAAAAAAACTTATTGCAGTAAACGTACACAAATTTTACTATTTTAAATGGTTGGATGTATTTTAAAATGAGGTGGTTAAGCAGTTAGATAGTTCACATGAAATTTATAAACAATAGGAAATATCATTGTGTGATTGTGTGAGGCAATTTGGGTTATCGTCGTTTAAGCGTTTTTCTTTATTCGAGTATAATTTTTGAAATAAATATGTCAATTTTGAAATCGAAATTCAGAACGAATTCAATAAAACTGCAATAAGATTTTCTTGTTTTTTTTGTGTATAAGTAGACCCCAATATAGCTGCTGGACCATATGATCGGGAAATAATGAATTATTCAGCTCAAAGAATGTATTGTTAAAAAATGCAACAGCATAGTGAGGAGCGGTAGCAATTAAAGTAAAAAAAGTCACCGGATCTATACAAAACCAGCAACGGACTGTTATCACTTATGCACAGTTAAAGGAAAGTTACATATATCCTTTTTTATTTACCAATGCTGTGTGTTAACAAGAACACCGTTAAAGCCTAACGCGAGGAAAACACTCGATAGAGTTTATCAATATATGGATAAACAAGACTATTTCATCGTACATACATTTAAGGTTCATGTTGACTGTATGGACGTTAACAAAAAAGCCATATATTTGATTAAATAAGCTCAAGAAATGCGGGGCTACGATTGATTCCATCGACGAGGATTACTTAGCCATATTGTCGAATTAGTGCGGTTGAACCCTGTAGTAATTATAGCTTGTTGCTTGGCTCGTTACTTGAATATTTTGAAAAATGTTCGGATTACTGAATATTTTCAAAAACGTTTCAAAAAGTTATGGATTAATTAACATAAACACAGGATTAGTAACTATTTTGCGCAATGATGTAAAAAATACAAGTCACAGCTACTAAATAATTGGTTTACTTAAATAAATAACAAAAACTCAGAAGTATCATGTAACATTATTAGTGTTAATTTATAAACTATAACGTGTTTTGTTTACATGATGTAATGTTATACACTGGCATAGTGATTCGGAGTTCTTCATAGGTCTACACATAAATCAATATTGATTTCGTTCATTAAGCGTTATAATGGTCCGAATTTATATTCAAGTGTTTTTACGTAGAGCCTAGATGTATTTCCCACTACTCGACCACTTATAAGTGGAACAGCAACCTCATTTTCTCATTGCTGCAGAATCAAGATATCACGCAAACCTAGGATTTTCACACTACTGACGAAAAGAGATTTGACAATAAAACAGTCGAGATGTGGCACAAATATCGTCAAACAATCAAGTACTATGCAGTGATACCGGTAATAAAGTTTGTAATTCATAAACAAAAACAATTCTTTATCTATTCTATACATGATACATCTCAAGCCATTGTTGTTTTTAATTGGCGTATCATATTCACAGCGGGTTTGTATTTTCAAGTTATATTATTACATTATTCTGATTTATATGAGTAACTTAGTCCACATTTAACCCTTCGTAAGAGTTATGCTTGTTCTTGTTTACACTTACATTTTTATTGTACGAGTAGTTCGACAATTATGTTGATAAGAATTATATAATGCTAAAAGTGTGTTAAGTTTTGATGAATTATTAGAATTAGCGAGTATAATTTATTTCACAATAATTACAATAATTATTAAAATTAGCGAGCATAACTTATTTCACAATAATCTGACATAGTAACAAGGAAAATATATGACACACATTTTATATAGTTTTATTGATAGTTTTGTTTATGCTGTGGTTTTCAAAACCAAACTGCTTTAACAGTTTAATTTTGTTATTGTTGTTCATTTAATTGCTTTATGAATCTTTCATCCAAATGCAATCATCTAAGTATATCACCATATACATATAAAACCATATAGCATCGTTCATAATTTGGTTACAGTGCTTAACATTGCACACATATGCTTATGAAGCAAAATGAAAGTATTTTAGGTATATATTAACATAACTTGTATTCATCTCTTGGCAAATATGATGACTATGGTAGTAAGTAGTGTATGCATGATCATTATCTTAAAAGGCACTGGTTTAGTACTGCTACCATGTACATTTGGATCATTGTTAATATTTGGCTCCACAATTCGAGTGTAGCTTGTATTCCATCGACTGAAGATGGGTTCTGCAATATGATATGTTAAGATTCAAAACTTAGAATATCCATATAAGAGATGCCTAATTGTCAAATAACTAACCGTCTGCATGCTAGAGGAAAACACAAAATAGAATGATGCTTAAACCATTTGTTAAAATAATTACAAGTAGATGCCAATGTACGAAAACGCAAAGTTTTAAATTTAATAAAAGTCATTTTTAATTGGAAAAGACTTCATTTCGAAACACAGTCTGGGTTAACCATTGGATATATAAACAAAATCAACACCAATCATAGAAAATATGTTAAAACATACTTTAGAAATACGTATGCCATATTGTTATGACTTATTTTTAAATGTATCTCACTTTGTATCAGCTCCACTTGATGTAGATTTTTGCCGATCTCGTTATCCGCCGTCAGAACATATGTCATGAATGAATCAGCATTGGCAACACAAAGGTGTAGAGTAGCACTGCATGTTTCATTATGTTTCAAATCCTAGACAAATGGTATTTATGATTATGTTTTTTATATGGATTGATTGTTTATAAAAAGCATAATTGTATCATCAGTACTGTATTTTTACATTATATTTTTGTTTGGAAAGTGACTTCCATAATGACCATGGTAAAACATATTATCATTATTGATAATAAATATTATATCAATATCAATGTAACAAATCAAATTTATGATATTTAAAACAAAACCAATGTCATACTAATAAATTGTAACAATTTATACTCTACTCCTCTTGATGTTTCTGAATGTTGATTATATACGCCCATAACATCATGTAAAACTAATGAACAACCTTAAAAAAACATCCTTACTATCAAATTATTAGAATAACGATTATAGCAATATATATAAACAAATAATGTTATTACCACGACTTCACTGCTATAAAACTGATCATCACGCATATTTAACGCGATATCAATCGCGATGTTCTCAACAACTCGTTCCCATTTGAGTGGTTTTGAATCTTCCCAGCAAAGCGGTGGATTTGCTTTGACCTGACATTGGATTTTAACATCGCGCTCTCCTAATTCGGCGCGTGTCTCATTGCAAGTGATAATTGGTGAGTCTAGATGAATATAATTAGGGAACATTGAGTAATAACGCTAATTTCATTATTTATATGCAATAAAATGTCTGTAACGTTTATCTACCTACGTGGCTTTATTTTATAAAATATACGTCATTTATGTTGCTGTATCAATATAGCTTTGTATATTAACTGAATAATAAAAAGTTTTCACTAAAATGACATAATGAGCTCGTAAAGAACAGTAACAAATAAGTCAGTGTGATAATTCCAGTACACAAACATTAATGAAAATGTTGTTATTTCAATTTATTTATTATAGACAATGCGAATATAATTATCAGCAGACAAATTGACTGCACCTACACCGTACATCAAGCTGCACTAATGATCTATTCACATATCCGTCATTATATTTTTCCTCTGGTATATAAGCTTCGCAGACCAAGTAACATCCGTCGTATTTTGATTTTATTTCTAGGTTATCATTTTGCCGGTCATTTTCTAGGTTATCATGTCGTGTGATACACAATTTCACGAAGACCATGCTCCCCTGTTAATAATGATATAATATAATAAATAGCATGAAATTTCATCTTGCGTAACAAACAATTATACTTATCGATAATTTGTTAGAGCTATAGAATAAATCCATGTATGCTATACATTGGTAACAAATATTTTAGATATACCAATTGTCTAGCTAACGCATTTGTAAAATGTTTCTATTGAGCAATAAATAAAAGGTAAGAATAAAGAATAAAGACAATAAAGCAGCTCTCTCGTCACTAAACCTGATTGCGATTTATTTTCCCTCAATTCGTTTTAAGAAAAAATAGGAAAATTTGTTGTAATAAATACTATATATTAACCTTGTAAGTACGGTGGTCCTTGTACATAATACATTATGTTGCTCAGATTGGTTAATTTTGCCGAATTATCGTCACATTTCATAAATACGTTTATTTCCGGCGGAGGATAACCGCCATCACTGCGGCATCTGTTAAATAAAGACAAAATAAAACAAAACAAGATGTGATAAAATATGGTTTTATAATATATAAGAATGATAAAGTGATAAAATTCATGCCTTTGTATTAGGGTACAAGTATAAAGTGTAATACTTACACGACAACACGTATTTCAGAATAATAATTATTGATTCTAGATTTTTAAACTAGGTAGATTTTACACATAAAAAATGAAAAACATAGAATATAGCAGAATATATACCAATCAGTAGTATTCATGACTACCTATGCAGAATTTATTAACTATTTACTCTACGCACATTGTTTGGTAATGCTTTTCAGTAACGTTAATATTTTATAATTGATTAAGGACTCTATAATGACATATTAGATTTAATCATATCAGTATTGTTCATATTTATGGATAGATAATTCATCATTTTAACTCTACGCACTGTATTTTGCGGTGTCCTTCCGTAACGGTCATCGTTTTATCATTCCTGTATATACGGTTGGTATGTGTTAAATATAAGTCTTTAACTCCAGCTGCAAAAAATTGACATAAAGTGAATAGATACATTTGACAGGGTAGGAATACTTATGCCAACTTTACTACTTATTCAATACCTCAACAATGTCTAAAGTGCATTTCTTTATTTTTTCAGCAACGATAAAAAATTAAAAATAATATTGCATTCCCTGGACGTATTGCAATAAAACTTATATTCAAGCCAAATATTCAGCATCAGGACAGTAAAGATTTTTACAATGCATGATATTAATGTTTATGCAGCCCATCATGTGAAAACTATTTGAATAAACAATTATATCTAGTTGGTGTTCTTCCTATCGGAACAAGACTACTCTTTAACCTTCAATTAGTGCGAACATTTTCGACTGACACTTCACGACAACTACATGTCTCGCTTCTCCTCTTATTTTACATGTGTAGTTACCCGTATCTACGGGAGTAACATCTGAAAGAAAAAAAAAGGCAAAAGTTTAGCAATGTAAAGTGCAAAATAGTTTTGTTGCGAATCCTTGGTAACGTGGTTTACATCCAAATATTATATTGTTGTACAGTTTATGTGTGTTACATTAGTTTGGTTAGAAGAAAGCGGCAATTTGATGGTTCTAATGCATCCTTAAAAACCTAAGGCTATATTTAGGTTTTGACCTGACCACTATTCGGCTCATTTCTTAGCTGTATCAAATTAATAATTGTTACCTTTTATAATGAGCAAAAACACAATGGGATCTGTATCATATTCTAAAATCACTGTAAACCGCCCCGTCGACTTAAAAGGTTCTTCGGGTTCTCTTGTTTTGCTGATATTTTTACTCTCATACAGTTGCGTTTTTAACCAAATTGGAGTCAGTTTCCAAGGGTCATAATTCTTGATGTCAAAACTGCAGGTCAGGTTAAGTGTGTCCCCGATTGCTACACTGTGGTTCTGGCTACCCGTTAATATTTTAGCTGGAACTGTGAAAACGAGAAAGAAATAGTTTATCGACCTATTACTACTTTTAACGGGCATTGATGGATATCAATTTAAATCATATGTTAGTGTAATATAGGGAGAAATAGTTATAAAAGAACAAATCGATAAATTAAAGGTTGACAAATATATCACAGAATATCTTAATAAATTTCTATCAAATTAATAAATCAAAATGAATGATTAGATTTGATAAACATAAACAATTTACAACGGTAACAAATCATCCTATATACAAGCTGAAATGTTCTTTCGGATATAACAAATTACCTTTAGCTTATACTTCAAAGTTGCTCAACCAGGGTCCAAATGCTATTTTGCTGAAAACCACAATTATCAATAACTGGTCATTTTTCGTGACCTTTTCTAAACAAAATCGGTGAAAACCATGATAGCATTTATTTTTCTTGTCAATAAACAGCATTTACAATGTGTTATTACACATAAATAGGGTTTTGAAAAAGTTTTAAGAGCAAAGATATCCCTGAAATTGCACAAAAGAAATATCCTAGCATCCCTATCATTACCATCACGATTAAATCAATGGAACATATTCCACTTTAAGGTGCTCCTTAATATACGAATAGAACATGTTTTATTATGAGGTATTCCTTATTTAAAACCACTGTTAAGGTTTTAATCTTGTTTGTCAAGTGATGCTTTCCCATAAATTGAATATGGAAAATCCCAAGGTGCGTTCTGCACAGGGCAATTTCGTTACTTAAGTGACTGTATAATGCTTATAGGCTTATAGCTGAATGACAATGTTACTGCAAAAGAGAGATTTTGTAGCTATTCTATGACATCAACCTAAGGAATGAAATATTCAGAATAGCCGGGGTCAAATTATATTTCTGATGTTTTCTTCTAAATTTTGTAACATTTCAAATTTCTAACAAGTTACAACTAAGAAATGCTCACTTGAATGTAGTTTGCGTAATTGGTTAAATTGATACCGTATTCGTTTAACATTCCTTTGATTATGATATTAATATCACAAATACCAGCATTATAACACTTTAAATGTTAATTATTATAAGATATTCTTTATATATATATTTCTGGTTTTGAATGAGTATACTATATGATATGCGCGTTTGAATTTTGACATATGCATAAACACATTTTGTATTCATGTAATATTGATGAATCAATATTTCTATTGATCATTAAACACGAGTTTTGAATTAAAAACGATAGATTCAATCGAAATCAAGGGAATACATTGTTTAATTTTATATTGAGTATATTAGAACCAGAAATGAAGATTCATTTGCAATTTATTTTTGAAATAATATATTCACGATATCTCTAAATTTTGAAATACACAAGATGGAGGGAAGTCTCACTACTTACCTAAAATAAACAGCCATCCGCGTATTAACATAAGGCTTAACGCAACGTGCACTTTGTTCCGTTAAATAACAATTACATTGGCGTCCGTGTTATTGACAGTCTCCTTTGATATTTGATTTGAAATCCAACTCTGAAAATGATCTTAGATGTATTGTTAAGTAAGAAATGAAATATTACCCACTTAGAAGCTCTTATTATATTAACCCATAGATAACTCGACTAAAGTTGATTGTAATCAATACACCATTATCTGAGTATATTACTTTTACTTGCGTTACGATATGGTTCTAGTCCGTTATTCACCAGATTTATAGTTTATAATTTTGATTGTGTTTGTGTAATAATCCGTACACATTATTATGATTCTAAAACGTAAAACAATATTGCTTCATACAATGATTCATAACAAAAACACAATGCAATATATTGTCGAATTGAGCCCTAAGCAAAATATTTCTTTATGTCGTTCATATCGAAGTTAGCTAAAATATTTGATGCAATCAACAGCATTGCAGTGTCTCCATATTATATCATGGCATGTTCCGTTACGCATTTTTGCTAAATAGCTAAAATAAAATATTTCCCTGATTGGATTACAACCAAAGATATTGCAAATATATTTTATCTTTGTTTCATCTGATCGAAATTTCATCATCCGGTATTGATAGCTATAATATTTTTTTTAATTAAATATTTTGCATTTTGATTCATTCCACAATTGTATTGTTGATAAAACTTACTGATGGTATGAGATTGAGTAAAAGTATGAAACACTCAATCTACAGTGCCTCTTAATGTCTCTTAGAACAAAGTGTATGACTAAAAGCAACATATGAATAATTGAACTGCATAACATAGTTACAATGCAAAATAGAATAAATGAATGTTATGGGAAGGGATATATCAAAAGGACACCCACCTACATTTCAATTCTACTAATTATGTAAGTCTTTTATTGCTTAACGATATGTAAAGCTTTATTAAAAGCCTAGGTTCATTGAAACTTTGATATGGTATAAATATGCGTCCTTCGAGGCGCAAATTAAAATCAAGTTTTGTTTGTCGTAGCATAGATAGGTTTTGATTTACACCTAGAACATGGATTAGAAACGTAAGCAATCCGTTTTCCTTGAGAGTATTTAAATTGTTATTCGTTCAATTATTGCAGTCATTAACCTGATCTATGAACCTTTTGGAGCTGTTATTGTACTTTAAAAGCTGCCGATTTAGTCGGATAAACTTTTTTATTGCAATCACAATTAAAGTATAATCAACCATTCAACATACCTGCATCATATATTCTCCTTTTTACTCAAACGGATGACAATGACAAATTAGAATCAATCAGTTATATGGAGTCTGCAGGCGCAAAGTCGTTAATAATTCAATCAACAATCTTTACCTTATTATGTCGGATAAGCATTTCGTTCGTTCGTGGTTTTGCCATATGAACAGCTTATTAAGTTAACGCATCAATAATTACTGTCCTGTTTCCTTTGGTAAAGTGTCTTTCACTCTGCAATACATCATGCTATGTTGCCAATAAATGTGGACTTATTTGTGACAACATTTATATTTTATATAAAAGTTTATTTCATTGCAAAATTAATATTCTTATTTGTTGTAGCATACTGTTTTTTCCTTTGTAAAAATATCTTATATCACAATTTTAAAAAAAACGTTTTTTTTTAAACTAGATTTTTGTTAAATAATATGTTTGTTTGGTGTTTGTATCCAAATGCATTAAATGTGGAACTGATGACAAGATCTGACGTAGCACAAACATTACTCTTTGGATATCGTGTAGATCATTTTAGTTCACAATCAACAATATTATGCACGTCTAAATAGAATACATGATTTATTCCTCAAGTAAATACTAAACCTAAGTGTTGATTTATCTTGCTTTATTTTCAAGCATGGCATTTACAACACATTTACACATTCAAACACATTTGAGATTTAATTAAAAAATATCTTTGAGTTCCATAATATACAAGTATTTGGGTATAATTCGTTTGGGTATTCATATTTAACTTTGAAAGGGGTCACTATTATAAATTGTATTTCTATACAATAAACAATATAAATTGTGAATGAGGAAAAATATGAGCGAATAACTATTTATAGGAAATAAAATGAATATTGTGATAAGGCTCAAATCATATTTGAACCGGTGCTCAAACAAGAGGGACTCTCATGTATTGTTTTCCGTATGATATTTAAGGATTGAACGGGTCGGGTAGTCCCCTTAAATAAATGTAATACAATTTTATTGTTATGTATATATGTTTGATATGTCTCTAATGATATAAAATTGAACCTTTTATTTACATATGATATTATTTTACTGTACATCATGTTTTGGTATTCAGGTCCCACATTTTGCAACTGTCCATATAGGGTCTATATATTTTTCAATTGCATGGTAGGGCCCATATTCTCCGCTGTACCCTTAACCTTAAACTTACGCTTTCCCCCATCCTTTTAGATTGGTGTTAAAGGGTAAGGTTAAGCTTAAGTGGAGCGGAGAATATGGGTCTTATTGTTTGAACACAATAACAGCTTTGCAATTTCAAGTACAACTTAGGTTTTATTTTCTGATGACATTGTGCTCCGATCCAATGGGAAACTTTGTGATATTCTAGCCCCAGTTTCAGTGGCGATTAAGATGTCGTGCTCCCGGTAGCCCACTGCACCCTCCCGCTCTTCCGGGATCATAATCATGCGCTCCAGGGTTAATTTTCTAATTATATTGTTCTCCGGTCCAATAGGAAACTTTGTAATATTCTCAGCCCCCGTTTCAGTGACGAGTAAGATGTCGTGCTCCCGGTAGCCCCCGGCACCCTCCCGCTCTTCCGGGATCATAATCATGCGCTCCAGGGTTAAATTTCTAATTATATTGTTCTCCGGTCACATAGAAAACTTTGTGATATTCTCAGCCCCCATTTCAGTGACGATTAAGATGATTATGGATCAAGATGATTAAGAATTATGCCCGTTTTTTTATTATTTTGCATTGTTAAAAAAATGGCTTGCGACTATCAAATAAAATATATACAACTACATCAAAAACGCATATTCAAGTCAACGCATTGGCAATATGCGGGACGGAATTTGGAAGGGATGGCTTTAATCAGTAAAAAAATGTTGTCATCATCTTGCGACCATTATTTGAATATGAATACTAAATATGAGTGTATAGTTGGACTATAATAATAGTTAAATGTAATTATAGCTTCATTTGACGTATGTGTATGCAAACTTCAGGTAGAAAAGCCAATCGTGTAATACATGCTCTACTTAATTGCACAGGGAAACTTATGTTAGCGCATTAAATTGAAGGATAGAACTATGCTGGTTCAACAATTATCTGCTGCTAATTATACGTTGTATACTGGTTAGCGTTGGTAATAGAAATAATATATTTTTGGAAAATGCGTTTTACAAATATATTTGAAAAGCTAGATTTATTTTTTTCCAAATCTTCAACACAATATAATTCATATATTGTATTTATAAGTAAATGCTTTTCTTTTCCATGAAAACAATGTGCTAACTGATTGTAGAGTGTGATTCTATAATCGTACAAATTCGTTTATCTTCATCAGCTTTCATAATACGGAAGATAAAACAAAACGTCAGAATAACAATTTGCTTTCAACATTCTGGTGCATAGATGCATAGATGTTGGCATTTGAAAGATAAAACGGATTTTATATGCTGAGTAACCCGTTTTTGAATGATCACTGTTAATCTAAAGTGGTTTATATGTATGGCTCTAATTTTTGAGCTCATTGCGATATCCATATGATATCATGACGTTGTTCAGATGA
>LQRL01164715.1:0-12016 GCA_001703475.1 Hydroides elegans
GCACGATCGGATTGATCCACGTGGTAGGACCTACGGCTGGCTCGATTATGTCACTTTCGAGCATTTTGTCGAGACATTGTTCCACATCTTTTCTTCTATGGAACGGGATTCTTCGGTGCGCCTGGTTAACAGGTTTCACTGACGAGTTGACATGTAGTTTAACTGGTTCTCCCTTAAGCCGACCGAGTCCATTGAATACCGTTGGGTACTGCTGTTTCAATTTTTCTGCGGTTGTACTGACATTGTTTGATATTTTGAGAACGCCCAGCTCGCATGCGGTTTCGTAGCTGAGAAGTGGAACTGTTGCATCTTTCACGATAACAAACTTTGCCGGCACAATTTTGTGTTTTGACTCGATGGTTGTTGTGAACTCTCCTTTCGTGACAAGGGGAGTGCCTGTTGCGTAGGCGTATAGCCTCGTGTTCGCGCGTGATATAGTCACATCGAGGCTGTGAGCTATTTCGGGATTCACCGTGTTTACACTTGAACCACTATCCACAAGAACTGTGTGCCATGACTTATTGATACGAACGCGGATTTTCGGTTCACTTTTAGGCGTGTTTGATTTAACACTGAATGTGTATTCGTCGTCAGAGGGCGTTTGAGAGTTTGGAAATTGTTCTTTGTTATCCGATAGATGATATGCGCGTTTATTTTTTGCTGTTGAACGGCAGTATTTAGCAAAATGGCCCACTTTACTACAACTGTTGCATGTAATATCCTTGGCTGGACAAGGGGAATTCTTGTGAGGAAAGTTGCCCCCACAGTTGTAACACTTATTTGAAGCATGTCCCGAGTGTTTCCCCTTCTGTTGAGACGGTTTTTGATGGGGTGCCCTTTGTTGCGATTTTCGTTGATAGCTTCTCTGTTTGTGCACATTGTACACTGGTGCGACTGCTTCTCCCTCGATTTTCTTTGCCTGAGCGTCTGATAACTCAAGGGATCGGGCCTCGATTATAATTTGATCAAGCGTGAGAGAGTCATCTTTGAGAGCTTTTCGCCTAAGGGATTGTGAAGAGCAGTTTTGGATTATCTGGTGTTTGATTTCTAAACTACTGTCATTAAATTCACAAACCTTGGCAAGGTTCCGAAGCCGTGTAACGTACACGTCTATACTCTCATCCCGTTGTTGTTTGGCTTGGCGGAAGTTATACACTGCGAATGCGACATTTTTCTTTGGCTCGAAATATTCCTTTAGCTTTTGATACGCTGTATCAAAGTCTTCCCCCGTGTCTGTTAAAGACTGGAATATTTCATAAACCTCGTCCCCGGCATAGTGCAGCATAAGTGCACGTTGGCGCTTGTTGTCCTTGATATTGGCCCCAACAAAGAGATTCTTGAGTTTGTCCACCCATTTATTGAACCTTTGCGCCACATCTCCTTCCCCATGAACATCAAAGGCAGGAAAAACCGGTAATGCCACAGCCATATTCCAATATTTTTTTTTGATTATCCCAATAGTTATTTATTGAAATGTTTTTGTTGTTTTTTTATCCTCGTCGCCAATGTAATGTTAGTGATAATCAAAGATAACGCAGTGTGTTTGTTTCTAGCTCTTTATTTATCTACATGCTTTCTAAGACCCACAATGCATTAGATCCGGTTTCCGGTATTATTACATACATGTACTCATATAATACATTGATGAAAGTGATGGTTACATAATGCACTTTAAGGATGAATATACATTACAATCATTATTAATTAAATGAAGACATTACAGTTGACAAACCGTTATTTTTTTTTACAAATTCTACCATGCGCTGTAAACCTGAACCAAACATTGTTTTGAAACTATCCATATTGATATATACGCTTTCATATAAAGTTTTAAAATGACATATTGCGCAGAAGTTCAAATGCTGCTCACTTTAGAAAAAAAACATTTCTATGCAGTTGACAATTTAAAAAGAATCCAGGAAAATATTTTACTGTGTGTCTTAAACGAAGTAACCAATGTCCAAAGATAAAATTTATTTTATAGCAAAACATTTCGGCAAAATCTGAGGAAACGTTGGATTATACCCTGGCACGGGTATATTTAAATTGTAATAACATTTTTCTCAATTATTTCATCCTTTTCAAAATTTATCAATATGAAACAACTAAGAACTTGTAATCTGTTGCAAAAAAAACTAAAATCCAGAGAGATGTGTCTAAATTGGTGTATATTTGGGAGCAGTTGGTAAAACTTGGAAAATTTTGGCGATTAATAAATTATCGAAATCTTTGTAGATTACAAATCAGGTGACCCCCCTAGGTTCGCTCTCTATAACTCAGAAAGACATACATGTCTTGTTTGACACTTAAAGGGTACGTGCAACATTTTATTAATCATACTGAATATTCTTTTTCGAAAAAGCGTTATAGCGTCCATCTGAAATAAAAAAAAAACTCAAAGGGAATGGAGTAGACCTCTAATATGAATAATAAACACTCAAAATTAAAATTTGACAAATGTTTTTTTTTACCCTGGTTCATTAAAATGCCGATTGCTATGATAACCTTGTTTTGAATCAATCTTCATTAATAAATTTTAAGGCTATGCAAACAAGAAGAATGCCCCTTTAAATCATATTAAATTTAGGTGCTCAGGTTCCTTAAGAGAAATGGGAAGCTTTCTTGAGATATTCTTCAATAAGGGTCTGGTCACACGGAAAGATTACTCAGGCGTGTTTTAGCATAAAAACCGTCAGTTTCATTGCAATCCTGATTGAAACTCATAATCCCGTCAAGCAATGAGCGTTTCTCTGCGTTTTTGATTTAACCATTATTGACAATTCACACTTTGTTAGGATAAAACAAGCTCGACGAAGCTTTCCGTGTGGCAGGCCCCTTCCGTTATTATTTCCCTTAAAAAAATGTATAATCCATGATATTGATAAAAGAAAACCGGAATGGCCCATCCGCCCGAATGAACTGCCTAACCGAAGAAAATATAGAATTGTAGTGAACATTTTCAAACCCTATATATTTGGTTATAGCCTAGACCCAGTTTCAAATCAATAGACTATGTTTGATTGGAATCATTTGTTTGTCATTTGTTTTTCTATTAAGCACATCGACTTTGCTATGTCTCTTCACTCTTACCCTCAAAGAATCAAAATATGCGTGATAGAACACGTGAGGGGGAGGCACACGTATTATATATCAAAGTGTTGGAATTTAAGGCTAAGTCCAGAGGCACTTCCGGTTGAAAGTTAGAGCTTGTACCCATTGGCAGTAATTGAACTACAGCGAAAAAAATATATGTTTCGCAACTTTTTAATCTCCGTATATTTTTTATAAAATAATTATTTTTTGTTCTATGATTTCTTTTTAAAATGCAATTTGATCGTGTTTTTTTTAGCCGTGCCACAGTATAGTGATAATCAAATTCACATCTTGGAAATTTTGCTGCTCGCTAACTTCTGACTGTTGCATTGTGTATAACGAACGCCGTTTAGTCTTGTAAACAATAACACTGACCGCAAGGGATACGATTATCAATGAAGACAGCACACCAAACGCACCATATAGAATCAGGGCATTATAGCTTGATGTTTCTGAGTAGTTTATGTACCCAATGAAGAAACTGGCGTAGCCACACTGGATCTGAAAAAAAAATCAAATGTGCAATTTGGATTTAAACAAACTGCTAAGGGATCATTTCTATCACAATTCCAAAACAAAATATATATTGACTTAAACGTTAAGAAATGAATATATTATTCTATGAAAATATTATTCACGAACTATTTCGAACAAAATTTGTTTGCTTATAAACTACCAAAACTCTTTGTAATGTAGCTTAACTACAGGTCACGAAATAAGATAATGCTCGACTAACATAAACTCTTGGCTTTCCCGCTTTGTAGCTGGTTCCCTGATTGACGGGTGGTTCCTGTTTTGGCGGTCGACACGTCAGTCTTGTGTCCTGCATCCCGATCACTTTACAATTTCCTTCACCGATATATACTAGGTAATTATCGTTGCTAACATGGGACAGATCCTGGCCCTGAAAAGTAAATGTTATTTTATGTTAATTTTATGAATTAAAAGCTGGCATTATGTCAAGCGTTATTTGAAAGAACATACGAAATTATGTGAACATGTTGAACATCTATATAGCTTATACTTTTTAGGCCCCAACCCAAAAGGTTGGGGGCCTATAGGTTTGGGGTGTCCGTCCGTCCATCTGTCCGTCTGTCCGTCCGTCCGTCTGTCCGTCTGTCTGTCCGTCATACTTTTTTGTACGGGCTAGAACTTTTGAACGGAAGGTCATAGAGACTTGGTTATAGGCTCAAATGAAAGGTCTTGGTCCGTGGATGTGCCTTTTGACCATTTCGGTCAAAAACATTCCACCGGAAGTGGTCAAATTTGCCAAAATAGCCCAAAATAGCGGTTTTCCAAGACTTCAGCTTGTACGGGCTAAAACTTTTGAACGGAAGATCATAAAGACTTGGTTATAGGCTCAAATGAAAAGTCTTGGTCCGTAGATGTTCCTTTTGACCATTTCGGTCAAAAACAACCCCACCGGAAGTGGTCAAATTAGCCAAAATAGCCCAAAATAGCGGTTTCCCAAGACTTGAGCTTGTACGGGCTAGAACTTTTGAACGGAAGGTCAAAGTGACTTGGTTATAGGCTCAAATGAAAGGTCTTGGCCCGTAGATGTGCCTTTTGACCATTTCGGTAAAAAAAACCCGACCGGAAGTTGTCAAATTGGCCAAAAATAGCGGTTTTCATAGGAAATATATTTTAAATCTACAAAAACCCATACCCCTTCGAGTTTGGGGGCGGTTGGGGCCTGTTCGTGTTTCACAAATACTTCCTTGTATTATTCAAGCTCATGGACTATACTGCATTCTCTAAATGTATAATCGGCAAACTTACTTCTTTTTTACAAAACCAACTTATATAACACCTGTCCTATACTATTCGTAGAATTGCTATATAAATTAGTCAATTTATTGATCGATATAGAATTATTTCCTTAAACAGACATTTTGCATACCTTGAAATGCAATTCCGTTTCTTTGCTTGGATCATGTTGAATGACATCATTCTCTGAATCGAACATCGGCTCAGACCTCATTACCAGTGTTGCAGCTTCTGGGTCCTTCGTCGAATCCGACCCCTTATTGCAACGATACTCGAACCGGCCTTTTAATTCGATATTTGTAAGCCGGGAAATTGCCAAATTCATGTGTTACAATGTCAAAAGCTTGGAACCATGGTATTGAAGAAATATGAAATAAGTCCAGCTAACACCGAGCGAAAACTTTGTTCAGTGTTTGTTAGACCCGTTAACGTTTGATGACGTGTTACGCACGACTGGGTAAAGCTGATCATTTGCTGTTTTGCATACTGAATGGAAAATTGATTTAGAACAATTGTTAAAATATTGGCGAAAAAATATCAAAGACAATATTCTTTATTAGTTGTGAGCAGTGTATATTATGTTTCAGTGTGTAATATATACAGTGATGCGCGATTCTAACCCAACCACATTCTTATCGGTTATCGTTTATCGGTTATCGTTTTTTTCGGTTATCGTTTATCGTATATCGTTTATCGGTTATCGTATTTGCGGTTATCGTTTATCGTTTATCGTATATCGCTTATCGGTTATCGGTTAGAGGTTGACGTCAATGGATTTAGACGAGTATGCATGTATGCTTTTAGGTGTTTTTGTTTTGCATAAATGAGGCCTAATGTGAACACGACTCATTGAAACACTGTATTTGTAAATTTGCGTGGCTACCCCGGTGTGTTAAGTGACTTTTCCCACATGTATATTTTCATATTCTCGATAGTGACACATTATGATCAGGTAATTGAACGCTTCATATAGCCAATGTGATTAATAATGCGAATATTTTCTTGACGTATTGAATTAAATAAAGGCAATGTTAAAAATATGTTTAGATTACATTCAATAAGGTGCAAATCTATATGATGTAATTTGATTGTGAATTAATTAATTATGATAAGCACTCACAGTGAAGCTCTTTATAAACAACTCATAGATATCGTTTATCGTTTATCGGTTATCGTTTATCGGTTATCGTTTATTGGTTATCGTTTATCGGTTATCGGTTATCGTTTATCGGTTATCGTTTATCGGTTATCGTTTATCGGTTATCGTTTATCGGTTATCGTTTCTGCGGTTAAAGTTTATCGTTTATCGTTTATCGGTTATCGTTTTTGCGGTTATCGGTTATCGTTTATCGTTACAGTTGTTGGGTTAGGAATGCGCGCGACTGTATTAACGACACTGTATTATTGTCGTTCACAATAAAGCTAACAATAACGTCATTAGTTTAATGTTCTGGAATGGCGATAATTATACTAACAATTATGAAAGACTATATACGTATTGATTCAGATATGTAACTTACATATATCTAAACGTTGTCATTCGTCACCTTAATCAAATTTACTAATCGGCTAATAAATGAATATTATGAATATTAGATTAGTTTATGCATTTTAATAGCTATTTATTAGCGGCGTTCACCCGAAATAAAAACGCGAAATTTCGGGTGACAGAAAGGATAAACTTGGATGTTTTATACCAAAGGTTGCTTCAACTTTAAAGCGCAAAACCGATGTTTTGAGCTTATTTACGGATTGGGTGAACGCGGTCTTACCCTTTTTACAAATATAAAACGCATCACGACTGCAATTGTGGTCGATGAATCCAGAACGAAACGGAGGCCCGTGACCTAACGCCCCGCATAGTACTGTGTTATCCGGCTGATGAGCTCTCCAGTTGTTGCAAAAAGGGGGGGTTTAACCCTGGGGGGGTTTTTTCATGGGGGCATTCTTTCCGGTTACCCATTATACCCGCATGCATCGCATGGGGCATCAGTATAAAGTCCAATCCAATGTCCGCAGTAAGTTGAATTCAATTGACTGCATATGTTGCTGTTTTACATGAAAGAATAAAATGAACATAAAAATGAACATGAAGCATTCAATTATTTTCGTTAACTACCGTTGTTTAATAAATGCGTGGTGTTTTTATTGTATATTGTGGTTTTTATTGTATATTTTATTTACATTAACACAGCTTGTAACTGTATCTTACCAAACAATTTCAATTTTATCAAAACATACATGTATATGAAATACTTACGAAGTGGATCGTGTAAGAAAATCGAACTCGTCAGCACTCAAGACGCTTGCCAGATCAGCATTTAGGTTCTGGCATGCTTGACGCGCTTCATTTTGTGCTAGCCTATTGTTCGAGATATGATACCGGTTACCACACCATTTCAACCAATCTGGAAACGGATATCATTTATTTATTTTGATTCAGTAACTCCCGGTTTAACTCCCTTTAACATTGGATCTCGTCGAAATATTACTTTGTCTAAAATCTAAATTATTTTATATGAATCAACAGCTGAATAAAAAAAAGAGCCCTAAAATAAAGCCGATTTGGGTGATATTGGTCTCCAAAACACATTATTTTTGGGACAATTTAGATCTGAGTACATATGTTTTTTCTTAAATATTAGAAGGGAACCAAATTAAAATTATTAAAGTGATTTAGTTTTGACCCGTCAGTATGAACAAGTTATTTCTAGAAATAAATAGTAGTAGTAGATGTTTGTATTTCAAAATAAATTGGATTGGTAAGAAAACTAAAATAATTCGCCAATACTTTATAAGGCCCCTTCTAAATATTAATTTCATTTTTCGTTGAATAATTTAAACGCCAAAACCTAAAAATAATAAATACCTAACATTTTTGAGAGGCTGAAGTTGAAGGGGCCGAAGTCGAGGGGGTGAAGTGTCTTTTTTAGGGACCGAAGTGTATTTTATTTTTGGCATTAGGGGCCGAAGTCGTAGGGGCCAACGTTGTAGGGACCGATGTGTCCAAACCCCGTTTTCAGCATGGAACGTTTTCATTGCATGTACATTAGAAGCTTTTAAATGAAATAATGCATATTTTTATGAATATCGTATCTATTTCAATTCACATACATTACGGTAAATGTCCAAAATCACAAACATGAATATTCAAGGATTGGACACTTTGACCCCTACCACTTCTGGCACTACCACTTTGGACCCTTCGGTCTTTTTCGAATAGATACTTAATTGGCTCCTATTCAAGACACTTTAGCCCCTCGCGAAAAGACACTTCGACCCCTAGCAAAATACACTTTAGTTTAATAGTTCAATGAGCCAAATATTCAAGCAATATCACAACATTTTTGTTAGTAGAATTAATCAGATTTATGGAGAAAAATTATTAAAAGGGTCATGTTTTCGTTTTACTTTATCGAAACAGGTTATTCTCATTTTGAAAAATGCAACATACGACTGCTTAAAATAATAAATATGGGAAACATATTTTACTGTTTTACTAAGGCTCTTCAAAAAGAGAAAAAAAAGAGTTGGAATAAACTAGAGTTGATATGATAATTTTGAGCTTGAATTATACATAATTCACTAAGATTTACATTTAATGGTATGAGACTGGTTGAATTATTGTTCCTTTATTTATATTACACGGAGGGCCGAAAGTGGCGGATGTCCAAATTTTGGAACCACAATGATTTTTACGAGGGGGCCGAAGTGTCTTTTGAAAGGAGCCGAAGTGTCTCCTGCTACGGGCCGAAGTGTCTTGACGGGGAACCGAACTGTCTTTTTCATAAGGGCGGAAGTGTCCAAAAGAGTGTCCGAAGTTGTAGGGACCGAAGTGGTAGGGACCGAAGTGGTAGGGGCCGAAGTGTTAACCAAATGTTAAATTACACAATCTCCATATATAAACGGCGCTTGCTTATCTCACACTGGCATGAGTTTTTGCACATGGACCTTGTACATGTTTAGGCATTTCTCCACTAGCATCTCTCCCCTAACACATGCGACTCATGTAATTAGACTCATCACCACGCGACACATGTTTAATGTTTTCATGCATCTTTTGTTGTCTAAATAGCTTAAAATAAGATGTATTACTCGCCTTTTTGTCCGTTTCGTTAGAGTGTGCTGTTATCATAGTGATTGAATGACATTTGTCAGGTCTAAATAATATGCTACGTTTACTCAAAAACGGTTGTATGGATAATACATTTAGCTTATCCGCATTCTTTATCCCCTCAGTATAAAGGGGAAGTTAGAACCAGGGTCAAAAAGTCTTTGGGCGGAAAAAAACCCGGCTATTAAGTCTCCAAAAGTGACATGATATGCCAAAAAAAGTTTCCAGCCAAAAAGTCTCCGGTTATAAAGACGTCCAAATTTACAGCATGTACCAATTAAATGTTTCCAGCCAAAAAGTCTCCGGCCATAAAGACATCAAAAGTGACAGCATGTGCCAAAATGTTTCCAGCCAAAAGGTCTTACCAACGAATTTGTTTATTATTAATGAGTGCATCCTAAGATATATACTTGCTTGATAATAAACGTCTCTCGTTTATAAACCAATGCTGCTTCGGCATAAACTTGTTATCCTGGAAACTGATGAATTTAGTTAATTATGGACGCATTAAGTTGGCGCTGAATTTGTTTGTATGATTGTGAGTGTAGATGATAAGTAAGAGTCTGATTATAATTACTGACTGCCTCAATACTTGCGTGAATGATGATAGATATAAACATACATATGATGAAAATGTAGAAATAAAAATGTGTTTACTCATATATAACATACATTACATAGTGTTTCATTATTAGAAACTTTATTATGGCTGGAAACTTTTTGGCTGGAGATTGTTTAAATAGAAAATGTCTGGCACATCTTGTCATTTTTTGAGATTTTTTATGAGCGGAAACTTTTCTGGCCGGGGACTTTTTGACCCGGATTTGTGTTGCAATCATGGTTATTTAATGATGTCTGCCATGTCTACTTAATATGTTGCGTTCGCTCGAAAATCTTTGCATTGCAAAAAATATTTCGCCTATCCGCTTTCTTTATCCGTTTGTTTGGAGTTGGGGAAGTTGTTCTGTAATTTTCCTACAAAAAATAGCTCTTGTTCAAACAATCCTAAAATAGGATGATGGTTCACGCAATCAGCTGGGTAATTCTTGTTTAACATTTTATGATTAACCAATGACGACAAACTCATCATAAACTATTGTGTTATAAGAAATAAGAATCCGGCCAAAAAAAGTTTCCGCCCATATCGTTTCTAAAAATGACAAAATGAGACAAAAGGGTTCCAACCTAAACGTTTTAGCCCTAACAAATTTCACCCATAAAGTTTCCACATTTGACACATGACCCAAAATAAATAATCATAATATTACATAAATAAATAAATGGGTGGAATTTCGGTCTCTGCAGTGAACAAATCTATTTAAAAATTCATTGCTTTAAAAGATCAAGGTTTGTACATTTGCAAAGAAGGCAAATTATGAAAACGATATCTTATACTTTAAGCAAATAAAAATGACACACATAACCACGGATATGGTTTTATATAATAAAACAAGCAGTATCATATTACGTATATCATATTAGAGAGCATAATATTGTTATCAATATAATATAACTTAGAAACGTTCAAAAGTTACACTTTTAGAGTCCTGGGCGTATGTGAAGTTAGCTTTTGCTGTTTTAGCTTACAGATTGTCTGTGAGCATTTTCTATGTATTCTTTATGACAACAAAAACACGTCTAGCTTTTAAAACGCAATGAGCATTTTTGCGGTTTCAAATAAGATTGAATTGAAAGACATGATTTGTTTTAATAAAAAAAAGGGAGCGATTTAGTGATTTTAATTGTGATTTAATGAATGCTAATCCCTCTACCCTATAGTCTCAAGAGTGTTCAGCTAAAGGAAAATTTGTTTCTTAATGACCATTTTGACGGCATATATTTCCGAAACGGTAAATTATTCTAGGCTCTTCTAGGTTGAGAAATTAAAAAGATATTAAATAAAAACGTTTTTGTGATCTTTTTTCTCATTGTTATTCCCTGAATAATTGTGTTCTCTCAAAGTGAACTGAATTATATTGTCTGTGAATGGGGGGGGGTCTATTGAAGACAAAGGCTGGTGTCTATTGTTAGTCGCACCTTTCCGCGGGTAGATGATATTACCAATAGAAACAATGTGTAAAAATATGAAAGCTTGTTTACACGTGAACAAGTAGAATATACACGAACCCAGTAACTGTGTGTTTGAATTGGGGAAGGGGGGTTACTATGACGCTATATCTGTGCAAAAAATAAAATCACACACGTTGGGTGTAAGATCGTTTAACGAGGGTATGACCCACGTTATACGTACGTAAAATTAATATTATCTTTACGTACGTAATTTAACGAGGTTCCAACGATCGTTTGACGATCGCATTAACCACGTTAGACGTACGTAAAATTCGTGCTATAAATTTACGTACGTAATTTTACGAGGTATAGATTTTCGACCACGTGTTTAGAGGTAGAATGGGCATTTGGTTGATGAAACATGTTTTTCTCAATATTATGGTTTAATTGTGATTTTGTTTAGTGTTTTTTTTAATATTCGCAATCAAGTTGCTGATCTTTATATTTCTGTTGTTGTGCTTATAAGCATCGCTACAGATGTATATTTGTTTGAGTTGCAAACGGTTTTTATCTGTTCCAAATTTGACAAATAGGATTTGGGGTTTCGTCTACCACTTAGAATACGCAGGTTTAGTATATGAGTAAATAATGAGTCCATTATCTGGTCAGGGGTTGCCCGCTTGTACAACCTGCATGGTAACCCATAGGCAATAAATAAGTCAATGTTAGTTTATTAATATACATGAAATAACAAAATAATATTTAATATCAATCATAAAACGGGACAATCTTTATTGGAATCGTTATGGATTTTACTCATTTTAAAATGATTGTTGCTTGGGATATAGCAGGTAACTTGATACTGATTTGAATCTTGTAACTTATTTTATATGAATACGTTAAAATAAACACAATATTTATTCAAAACATATTCAGAACTAATTCATTCTATTATTAGAAATTTGTAGAAGGACGGAATGAAGAATTCTAAAGTTATCTTTTAAAAGCACCCGCCCCCATACAGACACAATA
>LQRL01164728.1:5805-20397 GCA_001703475.1 Hydroides elegans
TATCTTATAGGAAACGATGACAAATTTGAAAGACTAAAACGAAAGAAAAACAGTGGAAAAAATATGAGATGAATTTCATTTTAATATTTTAAGTGGATATTGATTGCATATGCAGAACTATGGATACGTTTAAGATTTTAATTACGTTTGGTTTATTCTCTTATTTAGGTAAATATTATGAGAAATAAAATATTGATAATTCTTTATGAATACATACATTGTATACAAGCAACAAAACGGCTTTGTGCAGTTGAGAGTTTTTTTTTATTGTCTTGATAAAATTTGTCGAAAATAAAAATCAAAACCATGAAACCATAGGCATTTCATGTTATATAACCAGCATTTTCTAAATAATGATGGCTACATTCTCAACGTTTGTTTGTTTAGTTGAAATGTTATAAAATGTCATATATGATTTATTTTCCGTTACTTGAAATCATACTAGATTAGTTAAACTTGCATAATAATATTTATTTTAAAAATCGTCGTTGCCCTTCACAGATTTAGTTTTGTTGTAAATGAGAAGCCGTGTTGTGATATGGTAGAGAAGATATGGACATACAATTTCAATGAGCAAATGCAAAAATATATATTTCGAGGAATTAATAATTATACCATAATCATTAACGGCATAAATTTAAACTAAGTAATTCTGGTTTAAAAGATAGGCATACATCTAGTTGAAACTGTCTGAGATTTCATCTTTTGAAGAATATCAAACACGGTTAAATAAATCATTTAACGACCATTTAAATCCTTATATTTATTGAAATGTTTTGGGCTGCCATTCGGTACTGTTTTCATATAAGAATACATTAAAGTGTGAATTATGTATGCATCTTTACACCATAGAATATATAAAGTGAATATATAAGTTGCAAAAATGCAAATAAAAACTTCAAAAACAAAAAAAAAATCTTTACACCATAGAGATCTATGTAAAAATGTTGAATTGCCGCTAGCAAGAAATGTAAACATTTATAAACAGGTAAAAATGCATGAGACCTTCTTAGTGAATCTTATATATAACAGATTTAAAAAACGAAAATCGTCCATCATGAGGCAGAATTAATGTTCTTTTAAAACTACCTATATAACATTTTTTTCACAGTTTGAAATGGACCCATATTTTGTATTACCACGTAAAATAACATAGATAAATTATAATTTATTTATTTACATTTACATTGTTATATTTAGGAGGCTTTAATTGGAAAACAAGAGAAGCAAATACACTTGTATCTAGTATCTATTATAGCTTTTCATTTTGAAATATGTTGAGTTGTGAATGCTGTAGAAAACAGTGAAGTAAAATTAACATTGAAATTTATGCATTTAAAACTTCAGGCCCTGATGTCCTTTCTGCACATTAAGAAAACGATATTAAAACAAATATCAATGTCGAATTATAGATGATTATAACAACATGAATCCAATGAGAGACTCACAAGCCATTCAACACAAAACATAATTTGACTATTATTTGTTTATTTTCTACTCATATGATATGTATTGTATATATGTTTATTATTTATGAAAACAATATACAATATAGTTAACGTCATAAACCTCCACAGTTGCCAATGCCCTTACTTCACATGAAGTAGTAAACGACCTTGAAACCCATCTCAAGGTCGACTTCTGGGTCAACGACAACAGGAACCCCGTTGCAGGTTAAAAAAAAAACATTAAAGTATAAATATTATTTGATAATCATTTGGGTTGTATATTCGATTTGCATTGTATATTTATTCTTTAGAAAATGAATAAGTTGAATATATCCTATATGTTATGTCCTAACTGCATCCCACAGGCGCCAATGCCCTTTCAGCACAAGAAGTAGTAAACGACCTTGAATCCCACCTCAAGGTCGACTTCTGGGTCATCGACAACACGAACCCCGTCGGTGACCTTAGCAACCAATGGATCGGTCACGTTGACCTCACATACACCGGCGACACGACCTTCACCGACACAAACTGGGTCATCTATTTCTGTTCCATTCGCTTATTCGAATATGACGCATTACGGCAAGGCACTAACTACAGTATGGAGTTGGGGGATAGCAGGATATTCGTGTCGCATATTGATGGGTGTCACCATAAGCTGGAACCTGCGGAGGATTTTACTGGATTTGAGCCTGATAGGAGGGTGCAGCTGCCCTTTAGTGCGTCGGATTGGCAGGTTACGCGGACGGATACCATGCCCAAGTAAGGCAAAGGAAATTAGTTGTAAAACGTTTTTCTGCCAATTTAATTTGAATTTAACAAAGTGGATGTCTTTGAAGAAAAATAGTTACCTCAAGGGCCCAATATTGACGATATTATGTGTTTGTGTTGAAGGTTTTTTTTATAAACTGTAAATCTTTTAAAAACTAACGATATGTTATAAATTATTTATTTTTTCATGTATTATTTATTATTCAATCATTTATACACACACGTTCTTCAACGCATATGTATCAGTTTTGTTTTATATCGCTCGATAACATAGATTATATACATATACCATTATTTTTTTATTATTCCATTTCAGTTGGTACATCTCATCGAAAGATGACACAGCTGAACCCAAGACGATCACATCGACCGCTGGAGAAACGCTCGACTTTGTTTCCGATTTCCTGAATGAAAAACAATGGAAAAGACGTGCGGAAGATTTATATAATCCGTTCACACCAGAGCAAAGGTAAGTGAAGTATGAGAAAATATCAATGAAATTACGTAATATATCATTAGATGACATCACTGGAGCATGAATTTTCAGTTTGTGAATGTAAATAAAACTTTAATGAATTCGCAAACACAACGAATGTACAATAATGATTGAGCGGGTCTGTGGTTAAATTTCTATATTCACTAGAAAAAAACAGTGTTTACGACGTTTATTCTAAATATAATTACAATGTAAAAAAAAAACCTGCCTTATATTTATAAGAAATATAAATTCTGTTTTGTCATCCTATATCAAAGCGTTATTAAAATGATAAAATTTCATTGATTTCATAGACTTGATCTGACTGGTGTTGAGGATGCAGGCGAAGCAAGGAAAGACATCATTCCGACTCCAGTGTCATTCACTTCTACCAGCTCAAGAATGAGCATCACGACAGGAGATTGGGTTGTTGTGTATGCCGATGGTGACGTTCAAGATGTAGCAGAGTGGTTAGCAGGGAAATACCTTTCTATTCATTAACGATTAATATCATTATGATAATCGATTTGAATGAACCTTTGCAACTGATGTATTACTTATTTCGGTTTATAGTTAGCAATTGCAATCTGTATATCATTTTCTTTTCGGAGAGCCAACGAGAAACGCTTAATCAACATGAATCAGGAGGCTCGTCGAAAAAGACACGATTGTGAAAAAAACTGACATAGATGAAGCTTACAAATATCGTCATGATAAAAGCGAATGTCAAAGACTACAGAGCGACTACACCGTCACATACATGTCGCATCTTGTGGTGACGATGGCAGAGACCATTATAAAACAAATACATTTCATAAGAAATAAAGAGTTGGTGTTTAGTTGTTGGTTTTCTTAATTAATAGAGAAGCTGTCGACTATAGCCGTTCCAGCCGTGGATAGACCATCATCTCGCTTCATAGAACTAGCCTCAACTGGAACCATTGACCCCACAACAAACAATGAAACGTACACGCTGTCATCCTCTGTTGATATGGAAACAGTTATGATCACTGGTAACTCTGCGGCGGGTGCATTTTATGGGGCCCAGTCACTGCTGAGTCTGGCGTATATGGATGGCACGATTCCGGAGTGTGAAGTATTGGATTATCCGCGTTTTACGTACAGGTACGTTTTATTCAAAATTTGCTATGTATTTTGTTTTTCGATTCAAATGTAAAGCCTTAAACAATGGTCTGTGGACCTATGTAATATGTTAACTAAATTGCTAGATATTATTTTTTGTGATGAAGGACTTAGGTGACACCTAGGTGGTTTAGAACCCTTCAAACCTAAATACTTTCGCTCTCGTGCCATTTCGCTACCTATCGTATTGAGTTGCCATAATGGCTTTAAACGGCATATCGTTATTTCCGTTAAGGCGATTTCACAATCCTTATTTTCTTCCTTGTAGGGGTATGCACGCAGACGTTTCACGAAACTTTCGTTCCAAAGAGGACATTTTACTTTTGCTGGATGCGATGGCGATGTATAAATTGAATAAATTTTATTTCCATTTGACCGATGATGAAGGATGGCGATTAGAGATACCAACCATTCCGGAACTAACAGAGGTGTGATTCATGTAGCTACCTTTAATGAGGGCACCCCAAGACACATTTTTCAAAAAGTTGTTAAATCACCTTAAAACAACTTTACAAAGACAAAAAAAAAACAACAAAATACTTTTTTAACATAAATATTTCGCAAAAAGGTGAGCTGTTCCTCCTTTTCTAGCCAGCTTGGAGCAGAAAAGGAACACTTTTCGCAAAAAAAAAAATTGTTGAATATAACCAAATCACCTATCATGACAAACAAATTACAGATTATAAGACAATTGCAATCAATTACAATCAATTTGCAATTAATAATTCTCATAAAATATTACAAAATGATGAAATTATCAAAAAAGGTGTTTCTCAAAATGCAAAAATCTCCAAGCTAAAACGAATAACCTCAAAATCTCCAAGCCAGCTGAGATATGCTGGGAACACCTTTTGTGAGGAACAGCTCGTGGGGTACTCTTCTTTAATTCTACCTTTTTAATCTTGACCCATTTTGTAAGGGAATTTAAATGGGATTTATAACCCAAAAAATCCATGAGTGATTTATGTGAACACTAGTCGCCGTTGTAATTGATATGTTATGTAAACGTCGCTCTTGAAATAAACTATATTCAATAAAGCATTTTATTGCTATATTAGACGTTTACTACTTGAATCGCCTATTTCATTGCTACCTATCTCTAACCTTGTACTTAATTGCACTAAATAAGCTGATAATTTAAACATAATATACTAATAAACATGATTATGGACAAATATATGTTACATACTTTATGATGTTGTTTAAAACATTTGAATGCAGTTAAATTTAAGTACAAGCATCCAAATGAATTTTGCGCAATACGATTATCAGTAAAGTAAGAGAGATACAAATAGAATGAGATGGTGGCGTTTATTAATTAAAGACCGAGAAATAAAAAAATTGTCAAGTCGTCGCGCAACGTCGAAAGCACGTTGAATTTCGCGTCTATTGAAGAGTGTCACTGAGTTCATTTTTCATTGAGTGCTCCCGTAATGATCGCCGTTTGAACACAATTATATAATAAATGTTTTCGGGAGCTAAATCTTTATATTGATTTACAGATCGGTGCCAAACGATGCCACGATCTATCCGAACAAACCTGCATCCTACCGCAACTAGGCTCAGGCCCTACTATAACTACATCGGGTTCAGGTTTTTATACCGTAGACGACTACAAGGAAATACTTCAGTATGCAGCGGCCAGGCATATCGAGGTGATACCGGAATTCGATATGCCAGGTCACGCGCATGCGCCGATACGCGCCATGGAAGCAAGGTTATTGTTTACTGTTTTATTTACTTTAAAAAAAAAATATTGTTTGATTTATAATTTACAGTAAAATTTGTCTAATCAGGAAACCCTCTAAATCCCCTCTTAATCCGCATCTGAGAATATAAATTATGGCAAATGCAATATAAACGCATAATCATATACCACCATTACATAGACTTATAATTATGCACGTTAGTAACATGTTAAACATGTTGCATGGCATTTTCTGAAAATATAGTATAAAAGAACGTTAACATTTTTAATATTATTTTTTATCCAATTATTTCCAGGGCGAATAATGGCGACGCCGATTATCTGTTAACTGATCCAGACGATAAATCAGACTATTTTTCGGTTCAGATGTTCAGACACAATGCCATCAACCCTTGCATTGAAACCACGTATGACTTTGTAGGAGAGGTTATGGATCAAGTGATGCTCATGCACGAAGTAGGTTTCTATGAATTTGTTTAACAATTTATATGCGTTATTAAATAATAATAATTTTTTAAGTAAATGGTATGTGCTTTTCGTGGATTTAAATTCAGTGTGTCCTGTTTCGAGTTATCCTGTACCCATCCACTCTCTATTCTCATATATGGGTTGATTTTGGAAATATGCAGAGAATTGGAGACCATGTGCAACAGGATGGTTTCGAGCATGCTTATTCAGTTTTCAGCTTGAACATTTATAATCTTAAAAATGTCAATAGTTCATCCTCAACTTAATTAGATAGTCAAAGTGATAAATATTTCTTATGTTTGGTTTGAATCTATAATTTTGCTCCTTCTAATTCAGAATATTCAACCACTGAGATTATTCAATTTCGGAGGAGATGAGACATCGGAAGGGACCTGGGTAGAGTCGCCAGCTTGTGAGACCTACACCGCAAATGAAGGTTATGAGAAAACGAAACATCATCTATTGAAATCTTTACGATTAGAATATTTAAAAAGTAGTTACCAATTGTTTACTTTAGATTTCCTAAGATAACGACTTTGAGATATGATAATTTTTGCATCAATATTATTAAAACGAAAAATGTATTTGCAATCCGAGCGCAAAAAGGAAAAAAAAATAAACTCATTCATCGCTATACACGAAAACATACAACGTAGGGACGACAGGTTATACTTGAATTTAAAGTATAATAAAATGATCCATAAACAAGCTTATATGTTCATTTTAACTATAATGATTATAAATTTCTCTACAGGAATCAATTTGACCAAACCCGCCCTGATGGAGCATTTCGTGTTGCGCGTTGCTGACATGGCCCACAGCAAAGGTCTTCAATTTGGAGGATGGGAAGATGGGATCATGGATAATTTGGATCCTTATGATAGGTAATTAACCTTTGACAGCAGCAAAAATCACATAGTCCACCAGTTTAAAATATTTAGATATATGAAGATTAGTTTTCTAGACGTTTATATTGTGGATATATCAATTCATTGCGAGATCAGGCTCCCGCGATAGTTTCTGTGACCACTGCAAAATCGAATGAAATCGAATATTGACTGTCAAACCGCGTTCAGTAAAAATCGCGTAAATAATTGTTAAAAACACTAAATTGCCAGGGGTAAATTGCCATATTTGAATACAAATCAAACGTTTGGATTTTGAGCTTTTTAATGCTCTTTTTTGTTTGCACGAACGCGGCTTAACGCACTCTTTGAATATGGTTATTTGGAATTCACTTTTCTTCCAGGTCCGATTTTCCTCACAAGACTGTTATCGGATGGGCTTGGAACAACATATGGGAATGGGGAAGTGGCCAACGGGCTTACATTTTAGCAAACGCCGGATTCCAAGTAAGTTTTCTCTCAACAAAACCAAATTTATTCTTTATAAGTCGCCTTCTCGGTTATGTTATGATCAGTGTTTTAAGAAGCAGCGATAGCTTCATACCTATATTTACAGTGGCGATTTGCATGTAGACTATATCCTAAGGTAACTTGATTTATTTCATTTTCGAAATATGTAATTATAATGTATGTTAATTTTATAAATAATTCAATAAACATGCAGGCAGTAAATAAGCGTGCCCTACATTTCTTATCATCTACTTAAGTAGATTGTTACAAGTGATTAATGTCATGCTTCATGTTTTGTTTAGTTAAACTTGTAATAAAACATGTTGTCCACTTGTAAAAGCTACTTACCACCACCTTAGCCAAAACTGTTCGATTGACGTCATATTAGCATTTTCATTTAGGTTGAGATCCATATCAATTTTCTGAATTGTATTTTGTTTGTGTTACATAAATTATATAACACTCTATTACAAGTACCCACTCGGCAAGACGTCCACGGACGTTGAGCGGACGCTCTGAATTGGGCCCGTATGAAAGTTTTCCGGACGTCCTTATTCGTCGCGGACGTAGAAAGGACGTTGCATCGACGTCGCGTCCGTTTCTGACGTACAAATTACGTTCTACGGACGTCGGGACGTAAAAAGACGTCCGGAAAACTTTCATACGGGCCCAAACTAGGTCGTCCTCTCGACGTCACGACCGAATACGACGTACTATGGACGACCCTTGCCGAGTGGGTAACAACAAAAAATCATACATCAATATTGATTTGATTCTACGACAAAAAAAAAACGGGAAAGTGTCCATCTATAGATTTTAATAACATTTTTCCTATGCCGAGATGTTTCAATTTAATTAAAAGTAACCTTGTTGAGTGTTCTTCAAATACTATATCAACCACTTGTTTTATGGGTCCTAAGCAAGGTTGAAACTTAACAAATGTTGATAATCTATTCGTGAAACGATTAAATGCATAATTGAAGGGCACCCGCGATACATTTTCTACTTAACATAACTGTAGCCCGATACTCTATTGAATTTTCTATTTAAATAACTCATATCGGAATCGCCCAAAACAATAAACCGAACCGTTTTCGTCGGCTCCTTGATGTTTGGTTTTAATTTAACGTCCCCTTCCCCAACCTATTTGTTCTATTCCCTGAAACAGCTAAGTGATATATGAAGAGCACCTCACGAGCTGTTCCTCCAAAAAGGTGTTCCCCACCAATTTCCAGCTGGCTTGGAAGTTTTGAGAAAATTTGTTCTAGCTTGGAAATTTTAGCAGTATGAGGAACACCTTTTTTGATAATTTCTTAATTTTCACAAAATGTAGTGAAATAATTATTATGAAATTGATTAAACTTGCTTGTTATTGTCTAATAAACTGTAATTTGCAAGATATATTACATTGTTTGGTTATATTTAACATTTTAATTTTCGCAAAAGGCGTTCCTTTTCCGTTCCAAGCTGGCTAGAAAAGAAGAAACAGCCCAGCTGGCTTGGAAAAAAGGAACACCTTTTTGCCAATTTTAAATGTTCAAAAACCATTATTGTGTTGTTCTTCGTAATTGTTAAGTTGATTTAAGTTGATTTTACAACTTTTTGAAAAATATGTCGTGGGGTGCCCTTCATATATGGCAGTGTCGTTAACAGAAATATCTTCATTTTGACATATCGATCATTCCCAACTGGTTGCTCTATGCCATATGAAACAGTAAACTACTGAGATCGCAACTATTCCTACTTGACCAAATATCTTGATTCTGGAATTGGCATTACTGATAGGTTAATTGTTCTATATTCAACGCAGCATCAAATTGATGTGATCATAGCCTCAACAGCAACATCTTCAGATTCATCAAACAGCACATCTTAATTGTTATGTCTCCATTCCTAACAGGTAGTTATATGTACCCAGGCAATAAACCGTCTTGGATATAGCACTGAACTCCGTTAAATCTAACCGTTTTCGGCGGTCACCTGAACTTTATAATTCAACGACGAGCACCAATTTACCCTCTCCATTCCTAACAGGTTGTTCTATCCCATGCCACACATCTATACTTCGATCACCCACACGAGCCTGACCCAGAAGAACGAGGATATTATTGGGCTACGAGATATGCGGACACAAGGAAGACGTTCGGCTATATGCCAGATGATGTCTACAAGAATATCGACGTCAGCAAGTAGGGAATATTTTTGAAAAAGTACCGATCCGCTCAACCTACCGGTTTAAAACACAATTAATGAACGTTTTTGAGTTTTCAATAAAAATAAGTAAACTGGAAGTAAACTGTTAGCGAGTGCTGGTAATTGAGCTTCGCATCAAAAATTTATTTGGCTATACTAATAGGGTTAAGACGCTGTGCAATATTGCTCTTAAAAATTATTAATAGCGTTAAAGGCGTGTTCACACAGTGAAGAAATTGAAAAAAAGCACGAACCCATCAGTTCAAAACTCAAACCAATTTAAGCGCAATATGGAATTTTTAAAATGTGTAATAGCGTTCTGATTTTTAGTATACATGTAGTTAAGGAAAATTGTATGCCAAATACCTAGAAATTCTTTAATTTTTACCAAAAATTAAACGTAAAAAGCATTTTTTCCGTAAATTTTGGCATGAAACATACCTTGTTCTTACCTCAAAATGAATCACGATTTTTAGGCAGTCCGAGTGTTCACGCAAATTCAAAAAGGAGTTTAAAACAAAATTACATGCTATTTTCAGAAAGCGACATTTGTATAAAACATAGTAGTTAATCCCTTCTGTTCATGCAAATTGCCCCTATAAAATCGAACTTTTTAAAAAAAGCGGACTGGTTTTGTTCCTTGAGTCTTGACAAACAAATTCTAGTACAACATTTGGATAAATGTATGACTTGTTTCTTCTTTACATAGAATTCAGCCTATAAAAGCTAGAAACTGCGTGAACACTTTCGAATTTTGCATGAACACATGTAAAGGAAAATAGTATGAAATTTTCTGGATTTACTTTTGCGTGAACGCGAACTCTATTTTATAAGTTTACCAGGTTCCCCGGCAGTTTGGATTCTTTGCATATTCTTCAAGACAGATGGGAATGAGATGGAAGGTGTAATCTGAAGAATAAATTAAATCAATATCCATGCATCTTTTATCCTCAGATTGTGATGAACTGTAGTCAACTTATCTACAAAATTTTTGTTTCAGTTTTGGAGAGTCACTGGAAGGATACTGTGACGAAAATCCATGTGTGCCACTAGAAGAGGACAAACGAGAAAATGTTTTGGGTAAGTTAATTGAAGTGGTTTATGAGTAATAAAATGGTGGAATACCATTAGTAGGACTTCACGCGACCTCTGGTGCACGTTAACTTTGGGTCCCTACGATCATAATTATTTAACGTAGAAGTCTACGTGACGTCGTAATGTATCGCATTGGGGATTCGCAAATTACATTCTATATTCTGATAAACATAGACAAAGGAAAAGAAGAGCACTTCACGAGCTGTTCCCCACAAAAGGTGTTCCCCACCAAATTCCAGCTGGCTTGGAAATTTTTAGGAAATTCATTCTAGCTTGGAGATTTTAGCAAATTGAGGAACACCTTTTTGTATCTTTTCCTCTTTTTCGAAATAAATATTGATAATAATTATTTAAAAAATGATTAAAACTGCATGCAATTGTATAATAAACTATTATTTACAATATATGATAGGTAATTTAGTTATATTCAACATTGCAATTTTCGCAAAAGGTGTTACTTTTCTGTTCCAAGCTGGCTAGAAAAGGAAAAACAGCCCAGCTGGCTTGGAAAAAAGGAACACCTTTTTGCAAAATGTGAATGTTCAAAAACCATTATTTTGTTGTTGTTCATACTTATAATGTTGTTTTAAGGCAATTTAACAACTTTTTAAAAAATGTGCCGTGGGGTGCCCTTCGGAAAATATTACCAAGTAACTGTTGATCACATTTTGATAGGCATACAGGGTCAGCTATGGAGCGAATCCGTACGTACACCTCAGCAATTCTACGAGATGGTCTTCCCGCGTATGGTGGCCCTTGCCGAACGGGCATGGCACAAAGCAGGCTGGGAAGATATGGAAGATTATGAATCAGGGAGAAGTGATGACTGGTATGACTTTGCTAATACGATGGGATACAAAGAGTTGCTGAGATTGGATGATATGGGGATAACATATGGTATTCCGCCACCCGGAGCAAGGTTAGCAAATACAAATTTGATATATTGTTAATCATTTAGGGCAATTATTTGTTACTTTTGAAGAACCAGATTCATTTACATTATTTTTCAGAAGTCATGGATAGGATCTTTAACCAAATTATGATATAAGCGAATTGACCTTGCGTTTTAATTTGTAGCAATACTTTTTTGTGTATATTGTAACCAGCATTCTTTATGATTATCTGTTCTATTATTTGTTTAAACTAAAATAATGCAACCATGCCCTTATGCCAACAGGGTTACAGGTGATACTCTAGAAGTCAGCACCATGTTTCCTGGTCTCGTGATCCAGTACAGTTTAGACGGACGTACCACTTGGCACGATTATGACGACCACGTGGAGTTGAGTCCCCATGATGAAGTGACATTAATTACAAGGTGAGATTTTAGATAACGTGAGTTCAAATTGATCAAACCCAACTCCAAACCTAGATTCAAACCACTTAAGGTCGTCGATCGAAATGCAGATTGGTTTGAAGGTTTTTCAAACAACCGTGCTTCAAACCACCTTCAAAACCTACCTTCAAACCATCCTTAAAACAAAATGTGCATATATAAAATTCTGTTGACACTAGTTGATATCTGGTTTGAAGCAAGCTTGAAGAAGGGTTGAAGGTAATATCATAGAATAAACTTGTTTATTGTCGCCATGGCCTAAGTGGTTTGTCTGATCAATTTGAACGCACCAATCGTCTTCGCTCAGGATTCGATTGAAGATTAGCTAAATGTCAAAAGTTATGTAACCATATTCGATTTGTCACCCACCATAAGTAAAATATATATATGACGAACGAAAAGCTCCTTAAAGTGCATGTATTTGATTTATGTTACATTATCAAACATAGAGTCTGATTCTACCGAAAGAAGATCGAATCGAGGGTTCATTTGATTTTTGAATTGCATATAACAGGAACATGAGGGTGCATGCCGCGTGTGTACTACTCTTATTCCGTGCTTTCTTATCTAAACGGATCCGACCTATATTAACATTTATTTGTATTTCATATTATAAATTGGTTATAATTTATACAAAATGCATTGACGCTTATAGGTCTGCAGACAGGCGTCGAACAAGCCGCGAAATCAACATCCAAGTTTCTTCAGCTTCCATGATCGCATCGCAGTTCAGCCTCATTGTGTGCTTGTGTGCAGTTGTATACGCCCTGCTATAGATACATATAGAATATATAAATCTACGACATTAACTTAGGCTATAAAGTGTTTCGCATATAATATGTAATGCCTGAAAGAAATGTTGAGATACAAAACTCTATTGTATACTCCGGGTTATAATTCAATCTACAGGGCCCGTGAAAAGTTTGGAAGACAATATTTTATTGAGCTTTATTTTGTACGAGAATCGAGTACTGACAACGCAGTTCTTCTCAAAACTATGATTTAAAATTTTGATTTTTAAACAATTTTGTGCATTAAGCCATTCATTTTTTTGCGTTGATTAAAATTATGTGTCAACTTCTGTAAACAAACATATCATAGTAATAAAAGTGGATATATAATTTTCTTTTTTTACATTTTTCTGTATTACAGTTTACATATTAAATTTTTATTTTAAAATCTGCTTTAATATTCTAAGATTTATGATAAATGATGACAAAAATTGTAGTATAATATAAATCATTCAGATTATGTCCAACTGATTCAAAACTTGGTTTTACTATGGATAGAAGTAATTTGTTGAATATTAGAACAGAGAAGCGATCAGACAATTCAAAATCAACAAAACTACAAACTTTATTCTAAAGCTTTATTTCAATCATATCTTAATATATTAATTTTAACATAGATTCGCCAATTATTACCAAAACATTGTTTTCATTCCTTTATGCTCATGTTTTCTTGCAATTTAGTCATGGATAAGGCGGTTTTAATTAAGATCTCAATTAAGATAAATTTACAATTGTGTTGATTTACTGTATCAAAAGTCAATGAATTAGCAACAAAGTTAGGCAGCAAAATAATGCAGTTAACATAGTAAACTATATATTATCATTAATCCTTTGTATTTCATTGGACACTCATTCAGCCTCTTCCTGCTGGGATCGGGACATTGCTTTCACTGAAAAGAACAAAAATCAAGACTTGGTGTATTTAAGTTTTTAAAAAATCAAACACCTTTGATGATTCTATATAATGAAATCTTATTTAGTACTTATTTGCTCTATATTTAATAAAATTGAAATCAACAAATGAGGTATAATTGAGGACTATATCCATTTAATTTTATACCTTTGCCCACAGATATGGACACCGTTTTTAAACATATCAAATGTATGTCACACGTTATTTCCGGATAGTGTCGGACGAAAATGTATGTAAAGCGCATTGTAATTATCTTCGCGTTAACGCGTCGACGGGACGATGATTTTTTCATACTTATTGTGGCGATTTCTTTTTCGCAATAATTTACGAGCACATATAAATGATAATCTAGCCATCGATAGGGAATCCCTTTTTAAACGTCTCAAAATGACCGAACCGGCTAGAATATAGCAGATATTCCGTTATATAGCGTTACTCTTACATCCCTGATACAGGACCCTTCACTCATTGATACAATATGTACCCATAACTGTAAGCATAACATATATGTTTACATTATTTGAGAGCATTAGAGTACTTTAATATTCATGACGTAGTATGATGTAATATTCAACAACGCAAATAAATACTTTAACTTAATAAACATGTAAACAACACTTTGCGAATAACAATGAATCAAACCCAAAAACTAAACTCACGGCTCTTTGGCTACGGCGTCGTATTAAGCTGTTGATCAGCGGATGATCCAAGATTATCACTTGCCCTATCATGATCTGACTGTTCAGTGAGGGGTGGCGACCGGACACCCTTACTCATAAATCCCACACCCCATCCATTGAGGGAGGGGGTGGCGGGGGAACAGGTGGGAGGGGGTGACCGGGTGGGGGATTGGGAGCGGATGCATCAATACCGGGAGGGGGAGGTGGGGGAGGGGG
>LQRL01164736.1:521-13227 GCA_001703475.1 Hydroides elegans
TTTACCAACCTCTATCCCCGCCTCCTCTCATCCACGGCTTTGGTCGTATCTTGCCAGTGGATTTTTCGACGCGCGCGCGATTTCCGCAAATCGTGGTGCCATCGAGTCCTCTTATGGCATCGTCCGCGTCACGTGGGTCTTCGAATTCGACGAACGCGAAGCCCGGCGGGTTCTTGGCTACCCACACCTGGTTGGTGCAAAATGAAATCGAGAACTCTAATGTATATTTGTCCTATGTGTATGTAAATACCGGTCTTTGCTATCAACATCTTGTGCTAATCATATTTCAACGTTCAGTGTTTCATGACTTTGAACTTAATTGAAAGGGATGTGTGAAACCATAATGATCGATATCCCACTTCGATGTTAAATATTCAATTAAACGCAGAACTCGTTGCGAATCGACAAACGCGAAACCCAGTGGGTTCTTAGGTACCCAACGTATTAAACGCAGAACTCGTTGCGAATCGACAAACGCGAAACCCAGTGGGTTCTTAGGTACCCACACCTGGTGTGTCATAATGATGACAAGTATTCAGCGAACACAAACAGGCCCCAACATCAGATTTATTCTACTTGGGTTTCTTATTCATAGCGGTATTAGCCTTGTTTTTTTTTTTTATATTCACGTTTCCCGGACAAGTAACAAATTTATAACAACGTCTCTAAAAGCCTCCTTTCTAAGACTACTATTCTACTATGAATGCATAACTCTATTTACCTTATAACTTGTTGGTCTAGTTTGGTCGACTTACCTACTTACCGTTGACAAGACAATCTCTACAACTTTTTGTTCAAAAGCTTGTGGAGCGACGACAGACTGACGGACGTACAAACAAAACGTATAGACCACAACCAAGTTTTTAACTATTGGGTCGGGCCTTAATACAGCTTTGTGTGTAACGAACACAAGTACAGCGTCTGCTACAAAACAACCAAACAATGCAATATACAGTAAAAGCCGCATTTACATTCAAACATTGATTAAATTTTCTTAAAAGGTCAATATTTCTTAACTTTATGCACGTTGTTTATTGTTATACACTATGTACAACAGCACAATGTTTTTACAGACACTAGAAAAGAGTGGTTTAAAGAGCTCTTTTTTTTTCAAAAATTAAACCAAAAACATACAATCTTACAGTTGTTTATGTTCAACTTTTTTTATCGCCACAACTCTCGTTTACACCAATTGTACGCACCTTCTTGATGTGGCCATAGTAAGCGAAGGCGCGCTCGATCTCCCGTTCTCCAGCATCCTTGGGCAGGTCGCCCACGTACACTTTGCAATCAACGTCGTCTCGCCGAGACATGACTGCCGAGCAATGATGTCACTTGTCTGACCTGTCAATCAAAAATCCAATTAAGTTATAATTTTCGCGGTTGATGTTTGGTTTAAGCCAAACGCGTTTAAGACCTGATTTTCCTTAAGTTTATGGACAATTATCTGATAACCACTTGAGCTTGGTTCTATTCTTGAGCTGCGTCTGTAAAATATTCTTATGAAGTAACTTTCATAACGGAATAGTGTAAACATAAATTGTTAATTCATTCTTATTATTGATCGCAAAAAATATCGCGCAATGGTCATATTTTTCTTAATGTAGGTTTGTAATTTTAATACCCGTTTATCTGTGACACCCATTATAGTAAACTATATCAGTGCACTTGAAACCAAAGTCTATAACCAACCAATCAACACTACAAAGACGGGTCTTTTCAAATTAGCTCTACCTTTTGAAGTGCTGAAAAAGATGGAACATTCTTGCGAAGAATCTGATGGAGGGTTTCCCTGATAGTTGGTTGATATTCTCATAATTATTCGATGTTTTGTTCCGACTATTGTTGGACGAAGTAGAATACTCTTGATTTAGGCGATTCAGTGAAGGGTAGAAATAGGAGTGTTGATCAAGGATTACCGACAAAGCATTCCAACCCTGAGGGTTTGGAATACTTTTTAACATCGATCAACGGATTGCATATTCATTTTCGTTGGAAACAAGTTGATTCTGTCGTTATCTATGTGGGTAGGTAAATGGCGGTGATCGAGCAGAGACATTCTGGTGGTGGAATCTTAATTTTTGTTGAATGTTATTAACGCTGAGCTGAAAACCCGAACAGTGAAATTCTGGCCCAGAAGCGTAGAGACGACGACATGAGGGGATGAAGGCCATGGACCCTCTCTATTTAACCTGAAAATTGCACGAAAAATATTAGCGATGTGTTTATTTCAAAAGAGCCATAGGAATTATTTGAAAAATATCCCAACCATACTTACCATGTCAACCATACTTTGCATAATCAAATCATGTACACAATTATATAGAAAATGAAACATCATATTGGTTTTTACCATTCAGTGACTCGAGGGAATCGTCTACTTAAATGCTTTAAACTTTCTCTACAAGTAGTGTTCGGATTTGGAGGTATCAATTTAATTCCATAAGGGGAGATTATTGATTAACTACTAGTTTTATGAGTCATAAACTTTGAAGTTTTAATTCTGATCCAATATCGGTAACTTTGAAATCAGACTAGGAATGACAAGTGTGAAATTAAAATTCACACTGAAAAGGGAATTTATATCATTCCTTTGAAAAAATTAACTGAAGCTACATTTTTATCTTCAAATTGACCCAACAGAATGCATGATCAACTGATACGATACATACACAATACATACATTAAATCAATGAGACAACGTACAGCTACATTGTAAGAACGTCCTTTAAGATATCTCAGATAAAATCACTTACATATGGATGAAAAATACGACTTAAAACAAAAGAATGTTTATTCAAAATGGCTGTTGAAACTTAAATATGGAATTTTGTCTTTAAAGAAATGATGAATTCAAAAGAATTTAACTTAAAATGAGACTATACAGCATGAATATACTAAACATATAATGATTCTATTTCTGATACCTGTTAAATGACAGAATTTGAGAGATAAAATGTTCGTCTTCTGAGATTTTTTACTTCCGCCTGGGATTATAATATTGTATTGCAGTCCGGTAAATCACAGATTGAAGAGTGTACTGGAGGTATACATCGAAAATATAATATAAAATATCTATCTTTTTCTGTTAGGGTTAGGCACTAATTCACTAAATATCTTTCATTAAGGAATGTTATTAAAGAATCTTAACTAAAAAAATCATTTAGAATGATCCTCCCGCCAACCCCCACCCTAACACCCATACTAGGATATTTTGACTTATTGATTCTTGAAAAATGATATTATGGTGTGTAAAATTACTATATAAAACACCAAGTAAAAAAACTTTACTTGAAGTATAGTATACTTCACATATACTCTTCAGACTGTGATTTACCGGACTGCATATTGTATTATGGTCCTAGCTTCCGCTAAACGTGCCCAGAAAGTAACAACTACGTAATATTGGTGAAAATTCAGCTTGGTATATATTTTCGGGATGACACTTTTGGTATTTCACCTTCGGTATGTTGAATTTCTTGATTTTGTTATTTGTGTCATGCTGAAAGTGGGTGCTCTTAAAAGGTTACCACTAACCCCAAACATACTTTTCACAACCTTTTATCGAATTGAAACAATCTGCCCAAACTGTCTAATATCTCATGAGTGGCGAGTGAAATCTGTCAATTCTCCGAGAGAAAGCAAAAATAGGGAAAGCAAATAGTTTCACGAAAGCGAAGCTCGAGTGAAACTATTCTTTTGCTTTCCCGTGGAGAATTGACAGATTACACTCATCACAAATTGAAGTATTGTTTTTATTCCTAGATGATAGCACATGAATGTCAAACTGAATGAAATAAGAAATTAAAATAAAATCCCCGAAAGGGCCACAAATAAAATTGTTTCAGTAATTTGGTTTAGACCGGTCAGTATTAATAAAACGATAGTTTATTATCCCAGAAAAATAAATGAATATTGTTCACTTTTATGTCCGTTTTTGTAATTTAAATTATGGTATATTCGTTATAAAAAATAAATTATTCATCAACAGCTTACGAAACTACCTTCTATCATTTCAAAATTCATATAAAACCATTGTCACACATTAAACAAATCGATTGATTAAAAACGTAAGTGTCATAAATACGAGCCCATTGTGACGCAATGTTTTGCATAGAAATACTGTGACGTAAGCACGCAAATGCATAAGAACAATGGAACATGTAAATAGACACACGTTAGAGTGAATGTGTAAAGTATGTGTTTAAAAGTGATCAAGATATCATGTATTTTGGTATAATTGAATAAGGAATAAAGTTGTTATTCTTTTGTTTTTGGATTACATACTTTATTACCACTATCGACGAATATTACTTGATGTATTAGGTATGTCATTCTTGAAGCACGTTTTGAAACATGGGGAGGTATATGCTTAAAATCAGCATCAAAAGGTCCTGGGTGACGTCCGTTGTAATAAATTATGTCAAACAGTATATTTAGTTTGCTACACAACTTCCGTTAAATCAGCGACGCTTTTGTTGAAATACATGTTTATAAATTACTAAGTAAGCTGCATTGCTTCAATCTCATCCTGTTACACAGCGCCTCCACCTGCCGGGGGTAGGCCCTGTCACTAAACGATGTAAACACAACTTTCTTTACAGTATAGGTCAAACCAATCAAACTCAGTATTACATAATTTATCAATTAGTAAAGACATTACCTGCTGAAAGCGATTTGTTGGATTGGTTCACATTTTCAAAGCAGGAGGTTTTAGAGGGATCCACTATGAGCATTAAGTTCGAGGACATATATACGAGAGTTTAGATTAACTAGGAAGCAGGACACTTTCATTCAAGACTTCGACATTATTCCAGATGTTTAATTATGAGATGAATATTGATATATATATATGTATCCTCAACCTCGAGAGTTAAGATGCACAAGAAGCAGCTAGAACGTTTGTCTATGGTATTGTCTTGGGGCCAAAGAAAAAGTTCGTTGTCGACCGTGCAAAAAACAAATGACCATCCCTCGTCACCATTTCAATACACGTAGCCAGCGCCCGAGTAGGATATTGACTTTTTTGTGGATTTGCGGAATCAGGCTGAGACGTGTGAGTTCGAAACGAAAATAAACGTAATTACATCGTCTGTGGCATGCATTCGGACGTTGTGATGAGGTTGTTACTACGAGAGCCCGATCTATCACTAGAAATACCATGCATGAAATGGCGGATAGCAAATATATCAAAATCACTTTAATCTTAAATGGTAAAGAGTTGTGAAAACTGCGAAGATAATCATTTTTTAGAAGGGTGTCCGGCATTTTGGAAGAAATGCTAAAGTGCAAACGTACAGTAATTTTGCAAATGTTTATTCATAGTACGTGTGCGATAAAACAACACATACGACCCCTACACACGCAGACGTTTGAGGTATCGACTTCCCGACTATCGCTACACGAGATCGATTACGCAATATACGACAAAATCTAAAAGAAATGCTGGAGAAATTTGTGATTGAAGCTTTGGAGATGGATAATTCACAATTCGAAATACACGTCTTCATTATTCATTCTTCATTCGTTGAATCCGAAACCCTACAGCCATACTGGACTTAACGTAACGGCATATGTATGTGTTAAACCATTGGAACTCAAATTTAGTTCCGGGGAAAATGTAACTTAATTTCCGTTGCACACTAAACATTTCACAAACTTTCTACACTATCAACAACATTGAGAAAGTAACGCTCTTGCAAATTTATACAGATAGAGCGACGTTAGGCAACTTTGGGCCAACTGTGTCATTTAAAATGAGGATGTTGCCTTCAAATTCTATGTTATCGACGACGGAACGAAAACCACCATATGACTGCCGGAAGCAATGCAAAATAGTCCCTGTTGCATCTTCACACGAAAGTTCATGAAGTCAGAACACAGAAAGTCCGTACACTATTCCAATTTAATTTTGGGATGAGTACAGCAAGGTCTTTGAGACAAGCCAGGTGCCTTTTTGGTTGCATAAAAAACAAAACTAATGCTAGACGCCGTACCAATTTTAAGACCACCAAAGCGCATTCCACGCGGCATCGTCGATTAAGCCAAAAAGTCGTTAGCCGAAATGTGAAAGAAAAACATAACATTATCCTCAAGATAACGGAGCCGACTGAATCGATTTTGTCATTTGTTTTATGTTTTATTGTATTTTTTATTGCTTCTTATATATAGTACATTTACATTCATACAGACTGGTGGCAAAGACAATACAAAACGAAAACCCGACACCAAAAACGCTTCTTGAATACTCTAAACAAATTTAAAGTTGCCATAACATACGAATACAAGCTCTTATGATAGTACTACTACGGCTCATTGATTAATATTTATTTGCAGCTAGAATTAACAGGTGTCGTAAGGTTTTTTCCTTTTAATAAGAAAGTATTTTTCGCTGAGTAATTTTTTCGGCAGCTATAAATAAGAATATTTTCTTTTTAAAATAGTTTCAACAAACAATTGTTTCTCTTCACCTCGTATTTCACATATGTACATTTTAACGATAATATATAACATATTTACCGCCTTATTATCTGTTCTAAACATAAATTCTTCTCTACTTAATCCCTAAAGTTTAATACAATTAAGCACAGAATATACAGATTGTAACCATTTCTGTGTTACCTGGTATTCAATCAAAGCATGAACTTGTGTATCATCTATATTGAGATAGTTCTTACAGTAAATACAAATTTCTGATTCCCGAATCCCCTATTTTATTGATTGTTTTGCATAGTGAACTGCGTTTTTTTAACACGATCTCTACCTACACATATACCTAGCATATCGAATACATAATTGGCTACGTTCATATTCATTATAGTTGTATCTCTATTTTTCCCCGGCCCTAAATAAAACAGAAGATAAAGTCAAGTCATATATCATTAATCGTCGATATAAAATTATGAACAGACTATTAATTTTTCAACGTACACGTACAGTACTGCAAATTGTTTAAGATTGTGTTCGTTATCTCCAACCTCCAGACCTACAATAGTTTTTTTCTCATTCACGCCATAATTTCCGCACATAAGAGGAACAGATAAACACTAAGAGAGCAAACTTGACGTACGCCTCGTGATAGCTGAAACCAGTCTGAGCTATACCCGCTATTTATAACACAGCTCTAGATATCTGTATAACAGCATTTTACCCAGGAAATAAGTCCTTGACCAAAACCAAACTTTTCTAAGGTAGCAGTAAAAAAATTCTATTCCACTGAATCAAACGCCTTTTCAATATCTAGTTGTAGAATTATGCCCGGTTTATCAGCAATGTCATATGAATCAATTAAATATGCTATAAACCGTACCCTTTCCCCTATGAATCTACATTTTAGAAACCCTCACTGGTCTTTATGGATTATTTGGGGGAGTACGTTTCCCATTCTTCTAGCCAAAGTTTTAGTTAAGATCTTGTAGTCCACGTTTATTAATGATACTGGTCTCCAGTTCTTTTATTTTACTAGGGCCTTTGTCAGGTTTGTCAAGTAAAGTAATAACCCCTCTTCTTTGGGAGTGGGAGAGATGACCGGTTCGTTTTCATGTGAAAAGAGAAGTGACTAAATTGGGTCCTATTTCATTCCAGAACGTCTGATAAAATTCACTTGTAACCCATCGCAGCCAGGAGATTTATTAGGTTTGAACTCCTTGAGAGCCAACGACCAGTTTTGAACTGTAACGTCCCATCGAATATTTGATTCTGGTCCTCTAATATTGATTTTGTCAACGGTTGCCGCAAAGAAAAAACCAACAAATAACGGATCTGTATCGACCCTTGTGATTTAAACAAGGTTGTACAAGGCTGAAAACCGTCAAGGAAGGTCCGATACCAAATGTAACTGTATCCTAGATGCTGGATGCAAATACTGTTTTTTAGCATATACCACTCGATGCAAAGTCCAGTTATCCTACCAAGTTCATTGCGGTAAGTTGAGGGTACCGATGTCTAAAATGCTATATGGACTAAATTCTTGAAGTGAGGTTTATCAACAAACCATCAAACAAACCATAGCCGATGACGGGAAAATCGCACCACAACAAAAAAGAGCTTTAGAGACTGTTGGGGATCACAAATTATCTGTCTCAACACATTCCCTATTAGACGGATATAGCAGCTCTGTTTTGCCGGCTGTTTAGAGATAAGGTCCATTTCCCATAGGACGATGCATCGTAGAAAGCATTCGACAACTTGAAAGAAAAATTGATACTGTCCGATATTTTGACGTAGTGCGATGAATAGAACCTGTGTTAAGTTCCTGTCAATCATCCAAATCTGGTTTCAGCACCATACTCATGGAGGAAGACAGAATTATCGCGTACTCATCCCGGGCTTTGATTGAAAACGAGGTACGTTTGCTACAACTTTGCTACAACTTGAGAAAGAAATAGGTGCTGTCGCGTTTGTGTATTCACAATTTTTACGAATACGTATACAGCGTAAATCAACGAAACACTGGAACCAAAATAGACTCATGGTTTGACTATCGATAACCGACCGGCCATTGCACACTTTTCAACCGATCTTTTCAAATGGAACAACAATTTTTTTCTGTTGTAGTTGATTCGTATGCTTAATGGTTCAAAATTGATCAAATCAAAGAGGCAACAATCATAATCAATACCCTAAAGCCTCATTTCGCCGCCCAATGTGTTCTTAAAACATGTTTAAAGGTAATGCAAATCATTACGCATCCGAACAGTTCAACAACTAAAACTTCACTCATGTGACAAGCTCCCCAAGGTACCCACAATGTAATGGTTTGGCTGGGCGAGCGGTAAAAAGTACAACTATTTCCTAGAGAGATCAAAACAGGACACGTGTCAAGCGATATTTAGATAGGTTTGCTCATGATTAGAACAACCCTTTGAGACATTTATCTAAAATACCCAAGTGAAAGGTTTCTTTCGGTAAACACGTATTCTGTTACTCATTTCCCGCATTCTGCTCAAGACTAAAATAGTTCTAAATGTTTTTCATTGGAAAAAGTGCATGTGCAAAATAAGGTTCAATTGGATATAAGTCATCGACCCCTTTTTGAGCTTTATCCCGGTCAAATTTTTCGATTCCGAGATGATGAAAAAAATGGTATTGTAGCAGGTAATCTAACCATATCTCGCTCATATATGGTTAAGACTGATTCTGGTGTTTACAGAAGAACTAGGAAGCATTTCTTTTGCATATTCCACACTGAAAACTGTTTCCGTCTGGCTCAATTGTTCCACCGATTTTGGCTCCGCGTAAGATTTCTAAATTTCTATCCGTCCAGAAGCCTAGACCTTCCAAAGCCATTCCAAAACATTTACCTGATCTTGTACCACCGGTTCAACCGTCTGTTTTGAAATATATACAATATATATAAATATATACAACTGCAGTTCAATCCATAAACATCTGATGTTTTCCAACTTCCGCCTGTATCCACTCCCAAACCCAAATACCTTGTGCTATTTGCACACAATCCCATAGTGTTACCTATAGTGACAGATGTAAGAGGGCTCAAACGGTATCTAGGGAACTAGCGCAAAACTTTATTAAGAATAAGGTTTAAAAAGTTAAGTATGCATAGGCCTTTTCTGCTCCTTGCATCCGGCGACCCAATGGCTACGGTTACAGGCTTTCTACCGCAAGGGTAGGGTCAGGCGCCATTTACTTTTTTATAACTTTACCCCCTACTGTGATTAGCAGGTACCCTTTTGTTCGTTTGGCTGGGTAGGCCTATATGTCTATCACACAGAGTTTAATTGGTTCATATAATTAATTATTTGGAAGTTTTGCGAATCTTACAGCAAGGAAGATTTGCCTGTACAATATATTTTTTATAGAATAGGTTGCTGAGTTCTCAACAAAATCTTAACTAGGTTAGATATTATTCACAACACATTGGCATGAACTAAAATATTAATTTCAGGGGGAAACTAAATAGATACATAGAAGGATAGATAGATAGATCTATAGATAGGTTAATAGATAGATATATAGATGGATAGATAAAATATGCAAAATATTAATTTCAGGAGGAAACTAATAGATAAATAGAAGGATAGATAGATTGATCTACAGATAGGTTAATAGATAGATATATAGATGGATAGATAGATGGATAGACAGATACAGTTAAAACAATATCTAACCTGAATATCGATAGCATTTTCACAAGTTTCGTTTACGCGTTAGCGTTTTCTCGTTAACGCGTATCTGGTTCACGCGTTTAAGCGTTTAACCGTTTAGGCGTTTAGCCATTTAGGTGTTAGCCGTTTAGGCATGCTGTTCTGTATTTATATTGACAGATACAATATTATATGAATATGATCATGCATTCACATATGCGAGACATTGTTCGGTTCTATTGTTATGGGTCACATGATTTGATACACACTGTTTTATTCATAACATGAGATGCGCAATACATAGCTGCATTTTCTTTTTCATATTACCATTGGGCTTTACCAATATTATGACAAATAGTTTATATGTGTCCAAAATGCTGTGATACTTGATTTTAATCGTCATTTGGTATATGGAATCAGATCTCGGGCCAATATATAATATTGGAATAAAGAATAAGTACTTTGCACTCATTTTCATCGCCGCATTAAGAACTAATGAATAATATCTAATATTATTTGTAGGGTCACACATGTTATATTCGCATAGTTCAAATACGTTAAAAAGTTTCGTTTAGCCGTTGGAAAAGTTTCGTTTACGCGTGTGGGCTACATTGTTTGAGGTGTCAGGTTAGAAATGGATTTAACTATAGATAGATAGTTAGATATGCTGTTTGATATATTTATATATCTATAGATGGATTGAATATAATGACACATATATTTGTGATCTTGAACATAAACCCACCATAAAAAGATATGCTCTTTTTAGTCTTGTTATATAGCCAATGAAATATCAGTGTATATGTTGGTTTGTAATTACTGGTGACGTCCCTGGTTCTTGGCAACGTTTATTAAATCAATATGTGTATGCAGGTTCTAGGGCTAACCACGCCCCGACCACAAGCCCCCCGGCGCAAAGCCCCCCAACCCACCCCGCTATTGGCTGGCTAGGCTAAATGCCCCATACCCGGCCGAAAGCTCCACCCAATTCTTGCAATCTAGGCTAAAATCCCATCCCAAAAAAAAACCCGGAGCGAAGCCCCCTAACGATTTTTCAAGCTAGGCGAAATGCCTCCCCCCGGCGGAAAGCATCCCTCCCTCGGCGAAAATTATCTTAACGCAATTGAGTTTTTAATGCGCTCCTTACAACATCAACTCACGTCCCGACAAAAATTATGTCACTACAACGTCATATGGCGACGTCAACGAAACGTCAAATGCACAACTTCATCTTGACGTCATTATTAGTTGATGGTGATAAACTGTTGGGACGTTTCCCTATAATAACGTTATTTACATATGGTTTTATAATAATATTCACGTCATCTTGACGTTTTGAAATTGACGTAACATTGATGTCGCGACATTACGTTGTTTTGACCGTTTACCGCTTTGCCTATGTACAGAGAAATTGACCTAGTCTAAAGTTCTTTTGATGTCACTAAAAAAATCGAATTGAACGAAATAAATCGTATGGAAAAAGTTTCAATTGCCGGAATAAACTTCAATTTGTTCCTCTGAGGTGCCGCATTGCAGTTTATTCCGTCAAAGAAAACCATAATGTATTTGGTATACTTATCTTTGAAATGGAAGTCGATAATACCATACAAATCGACGGGGAGATTAACAGTGTTTGGAAAAGCAGATATGAGAGCCAATAAAATGACAAATAATGCATGTTTTTATTTATTGGACTACGGATTATATTTTTCGAATCCTCAGCGAATGAAATGACATATCGAACACATCGACATTCTTTTGGATTTGACATATACATGCATGTTCAAGGGGTCGAATCAGAAAAAAAAATTTAACTGGATACATATGAAAGTAGGACAATGTTTATTTTGAGACTTTAATTCACCGTTGATGTTAGACATCAGAAAGAAGTTTGAAACAAAACGTCATATTTGTGTCTTCTTATTCTCCTCGGACCATCAAAACACAAACGAATACGATTATGTAATACGAATTACGTCAATGTTGCGTCGTTACGACGTTCCCACCAAATAATTCAATTCAAAAGACTTTTCCACAAATATAATCGCAATAACAATTTAATCATGAGCACGCATGATGTCTTAACGTGATTTTATGCAACCCGATTGTGTTGATTTATCACATCGCCGTATTTTTATTCTTATAACTGATATCGGGACATTAGAAACCATATGTTGGAATGACGTTCTAAGTGAGTTAAAATCTTCGGGTACCGATTCAGAAAGCAATTATTGTCCTAAGCACAAACTCTTGAAATAACCGAATTGGCAAACAACATTCTATGAACGTCCTGAAACGGTGAAATTAAAGTACAGTCGTCCGTAACATCAATTCATCGCCGCTACGCGCAAGTGTCGTTTTGGATGACACTCGCGCCTGTGCGATCGTTGATTTTGGGTTAAGGTACATCCATGTATTCTTGATATGTCAGATATCGATGACGAAACGACGTTTGAGACAAAAAACCGGCCAAAGACACCATGGATGATAGTTACCTTAGTTAAAAAATCAAGACTTTGAAACACGACATGCATATAATTGTTGAGAAGGCCCCGTTAGACACGCTTTGTTTGTGCTGTTTAACCTTGTTTATCGACATT
>LQRL01164736.1:13446-28952 GCA_001703475.1 Hydroides elegans
GGATTTCATCATCATTTAGATTCTTTAGAATATTGCATACTCACATTGATTCAATCAAAAAGGTCTACATAACACCTAAAGAGACCATATAAGGGTCTGGCCACACCGGATGCTTAATCGAGCTTTTTTTATCAAAGGAAACCGAGAGTTTCAATGCATTCCTTATGGGAAAATAAATATAAAAAAAACGCAGCAAAACGCTCACTGCGTTTAAAAAAAAAGCTAGACGTTTTTTTTTTTTTGGATTTTCAATAAGGAATACAATGTATATCACAGTTTGTTAGGATAAACACGCTGGAAAAAAGTTTCCCGTGTGGCCTGGCCCTAAGACATGGGGGCCTAAAGAGTTCTATTCAATGTTGTTTACATCTTGAATACATAATGCAGTGACAGCTTGAAGTCTACATAGAATCTAAAATGACCAAATAAGGCACACTGGAGTTGCATGGGGGCCTCAAGAGTTCTATTGAATGGTGTTTACATCTTGCATTCATAAAACGCAGTGGCGTGTTGAACCGGGTTTTAGAGAATAATACGTGTTCGTGTAACCGATTTAAGTTTCGGCACTTTTTTTTCTCCACCTGGTGTTATAAAACTTTTTAAATCAAAAGTTAAACGATTGAAATTCGCAAAACATAAAATAATCTCTAGTCGAATGATCAAACCATCTAAGTTTATAAAGTCATAAGCAAATAATATAAAATGATAAAATTATAACAATACAAATCAAAAGAGCATATCTTTTTGTGGTCAGTTATATAGCTATGAAGAAATTGTACTTTGGATTGAATATACTTAAAAAATAAAACAAAAGTATTCTAATTTGGGGAAAATGTATACCAAGACTATTAATAAATGAGTTATACAAACCTGCGTTTAGGTTATAGAATTTAGCGTTTATCGTTTATGCGTTAAATGTTTATGCATTAAGTATTAAACTTGAAGCGTTTGACTTTTAGCGTTTGAACTTTAGCGTGCGGCCCTTAATGTTTGTTTGTTATTGTCAAATGGTTTGGGTTGGAGAGGGAGAGGGGGTGTTCTAAGGTAATTTAGTTGAAGTGTTTATCGTTTAACGTTTAGTGCTTAAGGGCTGAGCGTTTATGATTAATGCGTTTAACGTTTAGTGTTTGACACTAGTTAGAAAGTTAGAAACGTACGCTACTGTACATGCGTATAATGACATCTAATGGAGATTTCAAGTAGGTGTCGTGAATGCATCATATACGTCGTCAGCGGTCGGCGCATATGAAATATTGATCCGTTCGTTCTATAATATTATAAACATTTACCATAAAATCCAAATTGATTTGTCGCATGGGTCAAGTCCCCGACCCCTTCAAAAAATCTTAAACTCGCATAATTTTTGAATATTTCCTAATCATTCGTTTCGTGCACAAGCTGCTGTGTGTCTCGTGCCATATGTAATTAATGAAGAGCACCCCACGAGTTGGTCATCACAAAAGGGTTTCTCAACAGATTTTAGCTGGTTAGTAAGTTTGAATTATGGCTTCTACATTGTGATTATGAGGAACATCGTTTAGAATTATTGGTATGTTAATAAAACATAATATTTTGCAGCTTTTAATGGTTTCGTCAATGAATAAGTCTTAGATGTCTTCGATATATTTTCTTGATAATATTTAACAATTCCAAATTCACAAGTGTGCACTCAAACTCTAGAAAAGGCAAACCAACTCATTTATCATTGTAACAAGAATACCTAAAAATAATGAACAACTTTAGGTTTAAAGGTGGTGTATATTTGTTAAGCAGTATTTCTAAGACATTCAAATTTCATATTTGAATAAAACACAGTTTTGAAAAAAGTGTCGTTAACTGTCCTTTCGTTAACATACGCATGCTCAAAAATATCAACTACATGACACAATATTAAGGCCCCACCCACATACGCAAACTTCATCAATATTCACTGCATGTTCAACATCGCATTTAACATGAACACGCGTTCAATCAAAAACAATCGAACGATTACCATAAAGAGCATATCGCACCTTTCAGTTTAAACGCAGCATAGAGTGAAACATCATCGAAAACAAAGGCTGTTATAAATCAAAAAGAGAGAAGATAGGGCGTTTTATATGTTTGACAACATGTCATCTATTACAATGTACTAAACCGAGCCAAAAATTCGAGCGAAGTCGCTGCCAAAGATATAAGTTTGATATAGCGTTGCCCTTTCGAACAAAGGTGCTTGATATATCAAATACATGACAAGGTCTAAAACGCAATCTACACCCGATAAAGTAACCATAGCGAAAACAAGCGACCAAAATCTAAAGATGCTCCGAAATTGTGCGAAATCGAACAAAAACAGTAATAACAACATTTAATAGACATAACGAATGATACCACAGATGGTGGTATGTGAACACGAATAAAAAGAACACAGAAAATAGGACACAGAAAAGAAAAAAGAGTAAAGAGAAAAAAGTGGGGTACAAAAATTCGACGGACGACTATCAAGGTTATATAGACGAGAAGGAATCATTGCGAATAATTGTAAAAATTAGTTGTGATTATTATCTGAAAATCGTTTCACCTGGATAGAGCCATCTGGCTGATTGAATAAGAGAGCCATGCACTGGAATTATATTGTGTTTATTTTAGGATTTATAAAGCTATGCTCAGGTAATGCCTTGATATTTGTATTTCATTAACATAGAAATAATCAAAAATGCAATCATACGCGTGCAATGTTTATGTGAATGGTCAAAGTTAAGGCAATTTAATTCAATATTAAAGGGGAAGAATAACTGTGTCTTATACTCTAGAAACATTCAATTTGTATATACATATATATTGTAAAAATGATTAAAATCATTTGATTCGAAATGCTCAGGATATTTTAAAATCGAATGTTTATACAATTTCAAAGAAGGGCATGGGAAATACGTGTGGTTCTTCTGACAGAACCTAATTTCGACGGTATCGAAACCTTGTTTAAGATCAAGCAAGAAACTGCATAATTAGGCCAAACAATAAATACAAATAACGAGCCCCAAAATAAACTTATATGAAATATTATATTCAATATAACTAAACAACATCTACGAAAACATTTGCAGAAAAATAGTCACCCTGCTAGACGTTGCATCTTTCGATCATCTATGATGCTTTATCAACATAACATGCATATATAATAAATTATTATGAAATATCTACACTGTATATCAAATATTGTGATAAACTTAATATCATAGTAACGTTAAACGCAGCGTCAATTTCTCTTGAATATATATTCGCATCTTATAACCTTACTTGTCCTACTTGGTGTGACGTACGATGTGACGTACTATCGTGCAGTATCAAATCAGTTCATTGGAATATTAGGACTTTGGTTTGTCATTGACCGAAACCAAAAGTTTTATTTGATCTCTATGAATGAAAACACAAAGCTACGTATAAAAGCATCTTGACATAGAGTTACATTTTGGACTCATACCAACAACCATATCACACAGCTGTTTGCGGTGCAATATATATATTTAACTTCATCTTCGTAGAGTGCAATATTTCTGGGGTATTTTATGCCCGCAAGGCAAGGCGGTAGTCTAGATGAAAAGGCCTGTTACCCACGCGAGCAAATTAGATAAATGTTTTGAGACAGCAAATTGATATCAATGTCAAAGTTATTATAATTGTTGAGTTGAAATAGAATGAAATTATATTTGATACATTGTTGAATTAGAAAATAATAGAGCTTCTTAATTTTCACATTTCAAATATTTCTTCTTGTGTATCTGTTTGCATTGAGAATTTTGGGGCTCATATAACCGCATTAAAAAAAAATGTATCTTAACATATCATAGTCGATACAGACCAATATTATGATTACCTAAATGCAAATCGTTAGTCTTAATCAATAATTCTTATTCAATCATATTCAATTCTCACGTTAGATGTCTTTTATACTTGAAGATCAGCAAACTATTGATATAATTAGTTAGTTTCAATATCAAGTTTAACATTTGGTGCCTTCTCCAACTCGTATCCGCCGATTTTAATGGAACCGTGAGCAAATTATCACATCGTTCAAATGAGACGTTTTCTAAATGAGACGTCGACTTTACGTCCGACCATAACGTTGCAAACGGTCACTTTGACATGTAGTTACGTTAATTAATCGACGCTTTGATTATATTTCGTGAATGTTCGGTCAGTTTTTTAAAATTAAAACACTTATCTCTAATTAATAATTGCCCCTATTTCACATGAGTTTGTTTGATTTATTGAAGACTTGTTTGAATTGTCTTGCTTGCAATTGTCTAATAATCTGTTTTAGCGAGATATGGTAGGTAATTTGGTAATATTCAACATTTCAGTTTTCGCAAAAGGTGTTCTTTTTCAGTTCCGACCTGGCTTGAAATGGAGAAACAGCCCAGTTGGCTTGGAAAAGTGAACACCTTTTTGCAATGTTTATGTTCAAAAACCATTATTTTGTTGTCGATCATAATTGTTATGGTGTTTTAAGGTGATTTTACAAATTTCCTCTGAAAATTGATTCGCGGGTTGCCTTTAGCTGTAACCGATTTCTTTGACTTGTTGTGTCCTTTTTCAGGAACAGGATCTCGCTTGAGTTGCCATGACTGCACGGACACGTCATGTGACGGATTAGTTCGGAAGAATTTGGCGGGAAAATGCGAGACGAAACCCGGAGGAAAATGCTTCATTCGCAAGGACCCGAACGGCTGTAAATATTTGATTTTAAGTTTCTATCAGTTTCTTAATTACCAATCGTTGGGTCTGTTCACAAAGGAAGCGATAAGGCGATGCAAGCGGCAATATACTTATATGTTCTTTATATGCTGCTGTTACTAAACCTATGAAGAACATATAAGTATATTACCGCTTGTCATCCCTCGTCGCTTCCCGTGTGAAAAGGCCCTTTGAATTAATAAAAACAAAACAAAGGGAAGACATCCTCAGACGTTTTATTGCAACGAAACGAACAATCAAAATGGTTTCGCATATCCGGTAAACAACTTATAGTGTCGCAGTGACGACGCATAGAAAGATAATTCATGCATCAATATAGTTGAATGTCTAATTGTATATTTTGAAAATATTCCATTAAAACATAATTGTTTCATCGATCCATTGCTTCTACGTTGCCTTTATTTCGTTTCATCTCTAAGTCTAAACTCTGTCAACAAATATTGTATCAGTTTTACTATAAATCCCAGTAACCTTTCGCGGTGGCGCCGGCCAAACCTATGGATTGGCCAGAACTCAACTACAAATCTATTCAACCACACAACCATACACAGTAAATTGATGATAGCGGCATATTTGTCACATGAACGTAAACATAAAATTACTATTTTGTTTTATTATTTTTTCCTTTTGTCCAGTGACTTACCGAGGCTGCGCCGACCAAGCTCATTGGCCCAAGCTCGACTATAACTACGTCGGATGCAAATATCAGCATTATCTGGCGTGGGACAAGAAGTCGGTTCTTTGGTGCTTTTGTGATTTCGACGCCTGCAATACGAATGCCTCCTTTGTGGATGATTACTATGGGTATAGTGGAGATGGAGGCGGGAAAAGTAAGCATTATTTTCATATAACATACAATATTTGTTATCATGATATCACAAATAACGTATAAAAAAATAATTATGTGCTATTTTTATACACAGGCAGGCTTATTGAATTATAAATATTTCATATACATTTCAAGAATGCAAAATCAAAGTAGCGCGCTGTTTATATTACCCTGTATGCTATTTGCTTTAACAAACATACATTGTATCTTTGGGAACATACCATTTTTCAAATGTATAAAAACACATACATTTTGTCGCTTTAGGTTTAAACCGCCGTCCATCGCCAAAGAAAGCACAACCCAAGTCACCATACTACAAGAAAGGAACCGACAATTATGGATTCCCAAAGAAGCGCCAAAACATTTTAAACAAGAAACCACAACCCCCTCCGAATTATCCAAGAAAAAGCGGATACAACGAACAACAACCATCCAAGAAATCCCACCAACCCATACATAAACCCTATTCCAACCAGCAGCAACGACAGCATTATGGTTACAACCAACATAAGAAATCGACCCATAATACACATGGAGGTAGTCACTACAAAGAACAACAAAATCAAGCCCGCCAAGAAGACAATAATAATGGAAACTTGCAGCAAGGTTATTTGTTAATACCACAAGTGGGTGAGGGATCGAGGGAGGATGATGCAGAAGCGCAGCAAGTCTTTTTGAGTCATTTTAATCCGCAACACCAGGTTGGTTTCATTTTGATATTGTAAGTAGTGGATAAAGGTGAGTTCAACATAAGATGGCATGCATTTAGCCCCAGAAAGATTTGGTGCTTACCATTTCTTGAACTGCATTTGTACAATATACACGTATAAAAACGTTTGGCGTAGGACTCTTCTTTTCCCACTACTAATGAATATTTCATTGCTGTTAATTCTGTTGGAGTAGGTCTATGTGTTCCTAGAGATGCTCACATTAAGGGTATAACATGTTTTAACCAAAAGTATTTCAAATCATATTTTAAAAATATTTATATACATATGTTTTCATTATATATTTCACAGGTTTGATCATAAATCTATCCTATGTTAACAAACTGTAAATAATCAGACAGCTATTTTCATTTAAAATGACGTTTCAGCTGAATGCGGATACCCACGGTCAACAACCCATCATTATCGTGCCCATTCACGCACCTACTGACCCCAAACAAACATTGGGAACAACATACGAAGTCGGAACAAACACGGATCCAGTCGGAACTAATCATCACGCGCCTTCCGATCCATCGACCGGAGACGTTTTGAATGGATTTTTGAATGGTTATGTGTATCCGGATAAGGGCGGGAGTACACCGGGTAAGAATATGACTATCTTTTGTGTCATTTCTGTGTCTATTAAGTATTGGCACAAATCAAAGATAACGTGGTTGTTAATTCACAGAGAAAATATGGTATCTAAAGTAGCTCTATATAAAAAAATATAATGATCGAAATCAGTATATAAAATCTATATACATATGTAATAATATGCATCGAAATGACATCAATCAGTATAAATATAAAAAAAACAATTATTTAATACTTTATTTTGCAATAATGATGCAACATGTTAACAATGATGCAAAAATTAAACAACATATAAGATTTATTCAAAAACCTTCTTACCAATTCACATTCATTTTCGTTGCTGCCTGTCCTTCGAACAAGATCTACCAGCAGTGTCGCCCGTACCAAGTGCCATGTCACAAAGTGACCTGCCTATAATGATGTAGCACTAAAACAATAGACTTCTATGTAAGAATTAATAAAAATAACTAGCTAAATATTGATTAAAATATCCCTTTTCGTTGCAGCCTGCCCTTCCAACCAAGTCTACCAGCAGTGTCGCACGTGTCAAGTGTCATGTGACACTTATGGCAAAGTGGCATGCGCGCGCATCTGCACTCCCGGATGTGGATGCCCAAGTGACTTTCCCATATTTGAAGGGGGCGTCTGTATAGCGAGGAGTCATTGTCCAACAAAGTCAAGTAAGTTTTCTAATTGAATTAATTTAACTTTGGTGGTATTTATTCGGCCCAAATCTGTATATACATTTTGTTCTAACAAATATCTTATACTAATGATGTATATATTATACTACTAGTGTTCTTTTATTAACCTCACTTATATTTATTTTGCATACTCTTCAGTAATCTTAATATCACTCCATCCAATAACCTTATCCGTTATCTATAATACTAATTAATATCATTTATCACACTAATATTTTATTATCTAGTTTATTCATCTTAATACCACTTTATTTATTCCACTATAAATATAAAAACTTAAACTTTACTTATTATTCATGTAAAATAATAACAACCCTTTTGCTCTACTACCAATCTTAATACTTTAATAATACTAATACTTTACAGCCTTGCCAGCAACCAATGCCGCCGCCTCTACATATGAATCCCAGTCCTCCCAATCTTTATCTCTCTCCTCCTCCGCCCCATTCGGTGACTATGGCAACGGAATCGGCATCTCCATTGGCGACGGAGGAGTTAGTTTTTATCAAAATGGCGCCTATATGGGCTCGGTTGCTAAGAACGCTAATGACCAATCAGAAGAGGCGAGAGGCGGGGTTTATGACAATCAGCAAGGAAAAGGAGGCGGAGTTTACGACAATCAATCAGGCGCAGGGGGCGTAGTCTATGAGAGCCAATCAGAATCAAGTAGTGGAAACTATGGCAACCAAGCCGTCGTTATAGGGGGCGGGGATAATGGTGACCAGCAAACATCAGAAAGCGGTGTATTCTATGGAAATCAACAAGTAACAGGTGGCGATGGAACATTTGGTAACCAACAAGGGGTAATAAGAAGCGAGACATATGGCAGTCAACCAGGAGCTGCTGCGAATGTGGCATTTCCACAAACAGTGACAGGAGGCGGGGCTTATGCTATCCAATCAGGGACAGGAGATGCAGGGGCCTATGGTAGCCAACAAGGAACAGGAGGAGGCACATATACCGACCAATCAGGAGCAGTGAACGGAGCGTATGCGGCTGTTTCTTCTGGTGGAGCTGTATATGATGGTTCAGGCGTTGCTGTGGTTAATACTAACAATCATGCATCTGGTAATTGTATGACCCTCATATGTCATTTATAAACATTTAATTCATTGTTTAACCTATTCCGTACCACATCTCACTACTGGTAACATGTTACTAACACGTTGTGAAACGACGGTATTTAACTTGTTTTACATAAGGCAATTTGTTGCATTGCATGCTTGGAATTAAGATTTAAAGATTATCTTGATAATAACCAACGATCTTGGGTATATGCATGATATCCTGAAGCGGAAACATATAACACACTAATTTAACAATTATTTCCCATATTGAATTAGAATGTTATAAAGAAACGTTGTTAAGGAAATATCATTATCACATGTTCTTTTTATATAACAATTCTTTATTAATTGTCCACAGTCTGTCCCTCGAACCAAGTCTTTCGCACGTGCGGCAGTGCATGCACGGCCACATGTGAGAACCACGCGACATTGACGTGCACAAAGCAATGCGTACAGCGATGCGAGTGTCCAAGCCAGTTGCCAATTTGGCATAATGGCGCCTGTGTAAGAGTGGAGCAGTGTCCAAGCACTAAACCAGGTAGGATATATAGAATTCTTAAATGTTTATATAAGCAGAATTGATTATATATTATATGTCTATTAGTAAGCAATGCATGTAGCGATGCGAGTGTCAAAATGGGTTGCCAATTTGGCATAGTGGGGCGTGCGTAAGGGTGGAGGAGAGGCCAAAGTACTAAACCAGGTGGGATCTTTGTATTTGTTTCCTCATGATAAACATCTTGACCAGGTAGGATATTGAGTATTCTCAATTTGCGTAAATACGCAACTCATTGTGTTTGATTAATCATGATAAAATGCGAAAGGAGATCTTGTTCATTTGTCACAATGAGCCGTGCGTACGGGTGGAGCAGTGTCCAAGCACTAAACCAGGTACGATATTGAGAATTCTCAATTGCTTATATAAGCAGAATTGCTTATATGTCTATTAAAAAGCAATGCGTACACCGATGCGAATGTCCAAAGGAGCTGCCAATTTGGCATAATGGCGCGTGCAAAAGGGTGGAGCAGTGTCCCAGCACAAAACCAGGTGGAAAATTGGAAATTCGAAATTGCTTATATATGCAGAATCGATTATATGTATATTAGTAAGCAATGTGTGTGGCGCTTGAAATGTCCAAGCGAATTGCCAATTTGGTACAATGGCGCGTGTGTAAGGGTAGAACAGTGTCCCAGCACAAAACCAGGTGGAAAATTGAAAATTCGAAATTGCTTATATAAGCAGAATCGATTATATGTATATTAGTAAGCAATGTGTGTGGCGCTTGAAATGTCCAAGCGAATTGCCAATTTGGTACAATGGCGCGTGTGTAAGGGTGGAGCAGTGTCCCAGCACAAAACCAGGTGGAAAATTGAAAATGTGTAATTGCTTACATAAGCAGAATTTTCTAAATGTCTAAGCAATGCGTGTAGCCATCCTCCAAATGTTTTATGCCATACAGCTGCCTATATGGCATATATCATTTGGATGATTTAAGGAGAGTTTTCAGTTTGCGAATATAAGCAGAATTTATTTGTGTATTATAAGACAACAATGATATAATAAGTTTTGTCTAATTTATCATGATTAAATGTGAGCAGAAATCTTGTCCATTTGGCATAATGGAGCTTGCATGCGGTTGGAGCTGTGTCCAAGCATCAAATAAGGTTGGTAGTTCAATTTTCGTATATAAGCAGAATTGCTTATGTTTTATCAGAGGGCATTTGTCCATTTGCCAGGACGGTGCGCATGTAGGGGTGGAACAATGTTCCAGTACTTAACCAGGTAGCATATTGACAAAGTTGCGGTTGCTTGTATAAGCAAAATTGATGAGGGTGCTGTGAAGGGATGGGGGGGGGGTATAGTGCATATATTTTGTGTTTTTTTAATGATATTAGTTAACACAACCAAGGAACAATTATAGAACAAATGATAGACATATTTTTACATACATCACATCAATAACTTGACGACGTCAGTGTTTGCTAAGCTAATTGAAATATGACTGCAAATGAACTGTATTTATACGTTATTTAGAGCATAAATCTTTCACCTTTGATCTCATCCTCAAACGAATGGATTCTCAACATGTCTTGTCAACAAACCACTCCTAGAAAAAAAAACGCATTTTCTTATATCGCATCAAGCGTTTGGCGTCAGTTTTTGCTACACTTACTGATAAACGACTGTAATATACATAAATGTACGGTAATTCTTTGGAACATAAATTTATAAGTCAACCTTTGATCTCATACTCAAGCTAATGGTTCCTTAACATGTCGAAACCCCATATCAAATAGTACGGTCACAAAGTCACTTCAAGACATTTTTTCTTATATCACATCAAGCAATTATATTGAAACAGAGTTTGACCCCTTTCTGACGATTTGGCGTGCCAACCGCTCATTAAGAGCAAAGCGCACAATATGTCGTCAGGTAACAGAAACTTCATTTTTTGTATCTTGTGATAACAGTATCACGACTATATGAAGGGGCCAGTGCATACGATACTAACACAATAAAACACTCTTTATTAATGATGTTGAAAATGAGTCATATAAATCCTAATCTATGTCATATGACTCAATCGACATTCAAATCAATCACATTGTGCTTTCTGTAGCCTGAATATTCGAAACAAGAATGACTACCTGGATTTAAGCTGTTATATAAAAAGGGTTCAAACCATTATATACATTTTATACTTGGTCTAGCATATAGTGAAATCTTATAAGGCTTTATCATAGGCATTTTGCCTTTTATTGAATCTGAACGTTTGATTATCTTATAAGGTTTGTATCAAGAGTCATGATATACCTTTAAAGTACCGATGTAAATATACTTTATCAGTGTATTACCTTAATGCGCAGGACCCGTCATTCATAGGTGAGCGATGTCACCGTGCAATAAAGGGAAACGGTCTTTATGGCAGTTATTTTTGGCTTGAGTTGAGCTTGTATGCTATAAAATGGTTTTATATCACATTCAGTATGGTTTAATATGATTACAGTGACCGTTCCATTTAGGTTTTATGGATAGAGTATCCTTGATATTTGCTTTTTATAACCAATTCATGAAGAGACATCCTTTCGCTATATTTTTGAAATTCACAATATACATGTATACTTGTAATTTGTTTGACCTAAAGGCATAATAAAGTTTTTGCTATTTGCTGCTTGTATGATAATATTCTGTGAAATACAAGGATGACCATGCAAAAATATGTATTTTGCTTTCCGTCACCCTAGTTCTACCACACATCAGTGCAAATAGAAAATAGCAAAAAACAATGAAATTATAAATTCGTAACTATTTGTTAACTTTTTCAAAAGGTCCGCCCCAACACAGTGCCCCTCAAATCAAATCTGGAACACATGTGGTAAAGCGTGCACAGCCGATTGTTCCAACTATCGTACGCTTCTCTGCACGCGTCAATAATAATATTATAAATGTTATAAATTATAAATGCGATAATAAATGTATGGTTTCCTTTTCCCAAGGTCCGACACCACAACAATGTCCATCCAACCAAATCTTCAATTCATGCGGCAAAGCGTGCACAGCCGATTGCTCCAACTACCGCACGCTTTTATGCACGCGACAATGCGTGCCACGCTGTGAATGTCCCAGCACGCTGCCTCTGTGGGAAAATGGACGATGCATATCGATTGCGGGGTGTCCTGTGGATGGAAAGAAACCAGGTATAGGATGATGATGGATGATAAATTAATAACAACTACAACTATGATTATAGCATATTATGAAACATCTTGGCACCAGAGCTAGAAGCTTTCAAAAATAAATTTTGACTGATATTGCAAAACTTGATGAGGAATCAGTTTTTAAGATTTAATCCCGTGCCAATGTACTTTTGAAGGCAACATCATATAAATATATTTACTTTTCTAAGGATCGTACTATGGTTAATGGAATCGTACACTTTACCTCTTTTCTTAGCACCGACAGCACGGAATGTACTCATAGATCTATAGAACAAACTAGACCTTTGATTAATCAGAATCGAATCAGAATTATAACACATGTTAAGCCTTCTATTCCTTTCATCAGACAACTCACAATGTCCCTCTGGCCAAGTCTACAGCCAGTGTGGTAGTGCGTGCACGGCAACTTGCGACAACTGTGAAACCCTAGCGTGCACAATGCCGAGGTGCCAGTGTCCACACTATGTCCAATGTCGACCTCTGTGTTTTATTAATCAGATGTAGATCTTGTCTTCATAACACGTAATCCATACAATGTATGAAGTCAATCAACTTATCCATATCGCTCATTTTCTCCTATTCCGAAAATGCTTAAAGCCCTACAGTGCGATGTCTATATTCAAAGCTCAGACCAGCGCATTATCCGGATAACACCTAATCAACATGAAATATTAAGTAAAAAACTAATTTGCTTCACCTTTTCTCCAAAACAGACAACCAGTGTCCCTCTGGTCAAGTTTACACCCAATGCGGCAGTGCGTGCACGGCGACGTGCGATAACTATGCGACCCTTGCGTGCACACTACAATGCGTGCCGAGGTGTCAGTGTCCACAACAGCGACCTCTATGGTTCAACAATCAATGTATTGCAGCTAGTCAGTGTCCGAAGAAAGCGGGAGGTGAGAGAGTTGATTATTTAATTTGAATTTAAAATTTAGTTTTTATGGCATCCTGTTGCATCTTCAACTGTCAGAAGTAGGCTTTATACGAGAGTTTAGAGGAACTGAGGAACAGAATGCTTTTATAGATGAATTTAGTTTACGATTGAGTTGAAGTTAGTATAAATACATGTATTTAGTTCTTTAATAAACATTTTTTACTACATAAGTTACAATGGGTTTTGGTCATATGTAAGACCATTTGTTTCAGAACTATCTCTCTATCTCGCTTGTTCCCTACTAAAAAGCTGTTATAACTTTATTGTTTACAAAGGTGGTGGCTACGGAAGTGCAGGCGGTACCAATATCGGTATAGGAGGTGAAGATGCAGGCGTAGGTGGTGCCTACGGCTCTTCTGCAGGAGGCGTGGGCGCAGGAACAGCAGGTGGTTATGGACAAGGCGTAGGAGTAGGTGGCGGAATCGATGGTGGGGCAGGTATGTGCATTGTAAACGCGGGATGTTTTTATTTATTTTTGTAATATAGACATTAGGAAGAATAATAAATCGAAATAATAGCTTTCAGCTAGATATTAAGTAAATGTAATATATATATCATCTTAAGTAACTCACCAAATAACTGACTGGCATCTCCAATACATACCTTCTATTTATACTTTTATAACAACAAAGTAGAATGAAGAATGACATTATACAGGAGGCGTAGGTGATGCTAGCGGCGGTGCCGCAGGCGCAGGTGGTGCATATGGCGTAGGAGCCTTCGGTGCCGGTGGTTCAGCCGTAGGCGCAGGTGCATACGGCGCAGGCGGTGCCTTAGGCGCAGGAGGATCGGCCGTAGGTGGCGGCGTTGTATCTGGCAGTGGGCAGCAGTCCTTGATATCCAGTCAGATACAAGGATTGTTTGATGGCCAGTACCAAGGGGTACATACTGCGAACGCAGGTTTGATTTTACTTATTAACATCATGTCTTTTCTTTATTACAATGCGAGAAGTGTTTAAGATACTTTACATGGATATAAGACATGCGTACAATGTAACAATGGGTCAGTGTTGTCACCATGGATTATGGATCCGTAAGCAATGCCGGGCCAAAGTGCCACATTTAGTTACACATTATACGTATCCACAATGATTATAATTATATTTGTATATATAAAGCAAAGATAATTAGATAATACACATAACAAAACATAATTTGTAGATTTCATTTTCTGATCAAGGTGCGGCCTACGACGCGACCGGTCAGGGTGTCGGTGTTATTTACACGGGATACGGAGCCGTAGGCGCGAGTGACTCGAAACAGGGACCCGACTATTACAAGAATTACAAGTTCAAGAAGTGTAAGGCCCTTGCCAATTCGAAAGTTTTTTTTTCGCTAACAAACACTGTCTTCTAATTTGAGATTTTGAATGAAAACGACAAAGACAGCTATGAACCGAACTATTTTAATTATCAAAAGATGTAAAAGTGTAAGTTATATGGTGGGAGATTATATATTCATGTGTATGCAACATATAACAGTTTATTGGGCAACTGTAAACGTGTCGATATCCCAGCGTTAATTTATCTATAACAAATTCCCAAATTATAAAAAAAAAGTGTTTCGATATAAAAAAAAGAAGAATAATTTTCATCTCTTACTTCAGCTTGTTCGCTTTGCGCACATAGCTGTACCATAGAGAAAAACAAGGCCGTGTGTAGTTGCAGAGCGGGCTACGTCCTACAGAGGGACGGATACAGTTGTGCAGGTAATAGGGCACAGGCTACATATTGTGACTTATTTAGTTGCAACAACTTAAAATGATTGATGTATTCACTGGCTTATGATTTATTATTTTTTTGGTGATATTTTGCAATAGGAATCACTTCTCGTATGCGAAGTGTAGCACCTTTTATATTACGCCACATACGCCCTGGTCCTGGAAATTATACAATCGAATCAATCATTTTGTTTCTACAAATATATATATATAATATTTATAATTATACAATTGTTTTGAAAAAAAAACTTCTTATATAGCCAAACCATCAAAGGCGTGACATGACAATGATATGTATTCAGGAGCGGATCCCGAAAATATTAAACCTAGCTGGGCGGTAATGGCGCAAAATAAAACAGATAAGAGTGAACACATGTTTGTGAATTTAGTTTTATTTTAACTAATAGACGTCTACATTATTTAATATTTATTTATTTATGTTCTTTTAGAAGCGAACGAGTGCCTTGACAACAACGGCGGTTGCAGCC
>LQRL01164759.1:12935-31078 GCA_001703475.1 Hydroides elegans
CATACTGCCAACGTCTATGTTACGTGAAACTTTGAACGTAATTTTGACGTCATTGAGACGTATTTTGGTGACTTTTTTAAAATAGAAAATGACTCGGCATCTGTGTTTGGTAATCGATGCAATGTCATATTCACATGACGGACGTCGTGACGCGTAACGTCTTTGTCATAATTTAGGATTTCATTTTGTAGAAAAAATAAATAATGATATAAAGAAAGGGAATTGTGCAATGGTAATGTTGCCTAGCCTGCAAATAAACAGAGGATTTTCGTGGGGAGGGGGGGGGGGTTCCACATTAGATGATTTTAATGCGCCTTATTTCATGAGTCTTTTACATTGACGAGAAATAGCGAAGTTTCTTATTTTATACTACTTGTGATATCGTCGACAAACAATTAATTCATAAGTATAATAAAGTATCCTAACATTTATATGCACATTCAATGGGGAGGACTTGACAAGAAACTGTTTTTATTGAAAACAAAATAAGGAAGTCCATTTTGTTCGATATCATGAGTGTAGGGCATTCGATGTCACGTGGTCATGATTCTTATCGATTACACATTTGGATATGTCAATTCATTCTCATATGTGCTGTTTGTAGGCGTATATTAATGTTGAGCCATTCATTTCATTACGTAGAATGAGAACAATGCAGCAGTCAGCTAAACGGCCTTTCACGTTGTGTGTCTGGACTAAAGGTCCAGGCTAAGCTGAGGGTGCATGTGCGTTGATTGTACTGTGTAACACTCGATCTTATAATCCAAATGCATTATTTAAAACTAAATTTCTTAAAGATTAAAAGCGAAAATTAAAGCAAATCTAGATCATTCATTGATCTAAACACCACAAACATAGGATGTTCCTATAGAACGCAGGAAAAAATGGACAGCTTTGTCCGTTGTTGCCTTTTATACAAATGTCATAAAACTGTTCCTGTCAAAATCCCCCGAAATGAGTTAACTGACCATCATCGAGAGATTGGTTTTAACACATAAACAGTGCTTAGACAGCATAGACAGTCAATGTTTGATGAAAACGATGTTAAGATGAATATATATTTTTTTATGAACGCGGTATATAAAGTCCGTTATTGGACATTTTCAAGACTTTTTATGTTAAAATAACCCAATATAAATGCGTTATAATTAATGGTGAATAGATTAGATATAAATGTTTATTGATTCGATACAATAAACAATCGAAAATAATATGTAAATATCTAAATGGATACTCAGACGGATTCAAATTGTCAAAAACGTCAAAGGTTATTTTGTGATGCAATAAATATATCACACATGCAAAATATTTATACATACACTGTATATTATATCGATAATCTGTGATTAACAAATCAGTAGATTTAACAAATCTTCTCATAATAATTTAAAAATATACATATATTAAATGAATGATTAAAAAGGATATGGAACCTAAAACCTATTTAAATTTTATTGGCAATATCCTTTAATGGTCCCCATTAATCCGTGAAAGGCTTTAAATCACTATAATGCCCGTTGTTTCGTTTATGGGATATTAACCATAGGGGTCTGATACAGGATATAGCCATTTTATTTTCAAGCATTATGCTCGATGGAGATTGTTCGTCGTATACATAATTTATATAATATCACAGGGGTTTGAATGTTTTTTGAAAGTTTTCCGAGACGGATGAGAACGTTTTGAAAACTTTCATATGAACTCAAAGTAGGGCGTACGCTCAACACTCGTGGATCAATTACCAAATGGGATTATTTTTACAGGAATATTACATTTGAAGCATGTAAATCATGACTAATAATCGTAAAATGTGTGTTCGCGCCTTCGGCGCTCACGTTTCATGCTATTATGCTAAAAGCTATTTATATGAATCCGGCCCAAAAAAATCCGACCATTAAGTTTCAAAAATTAACAACATAGGACAAAATGTTTCTAGTTAAAACAATCTAAATAAAGATAATGCACATTATCAGATTTCTTATTATATTGTTTACAGTGTTGTAGGGTCCAACGCCGATAGGAAATAAACTTTTTTTGCACAAGTTGTTTATGTAAGCACATTTTTGAATGGAAACGTTCTGTCCCATGCTGTCAATTTTGGAAACTTTATGGCCGGAAACTTATATATAGTATATACTGCGCCTTGTTCTTCGATGAGCGCGACCGTCGATTTTGGATCCATGTACATCCCTGATTTTTAATCAATTAACAACCATGATGTGAATGATTCAAAACGCTAAGGAGAATCAGCATATCTACTAAATAAAAAGTAACTTTTAAAGCCGATATGTGTATGGAATGGATATATCTATATGAACATATACCGTATATTCTATATATTTGTGTATTTTGAAATTGTAATTAAAAAATATACAACCCTTCTTTTCGAAAATAATTTAATCATCCAACAATCTTAATAAAATATTCTATGAAAATGATGAACACCTTTAAAACTATAGGAAATAACCTACACACACAGCACAGCTTAAAGCAAGCATGGTCCTTTAGCCTTTTAGAAGCACTCAGCAGCTAAGTAAATTCGCCGATTTCCCATTTGACTATTATAGCAGTATCGAATATATGTTCGAAAATGATTTCATTTTGGCACATTGCGTCTAGCATTAAAATGTTTATTAATTTTTAAAATAAATCACCAGATAAGCGTTTTTATCTGCAGAGTGTCATGATTATTGATTGATAATGATTAGACCAGTTAGCTCTTGATATTCATTTTTATAATATATGCAAACATACCTATAGTACATGATGTTGTTATTGCATGCTTTATTGTGCGGTAATGCAAATAATCTGACACTACGTCATCACAAAAAAATGATAAATGAACCGAGACATTCTAGATTAATACTTTTATTTGTTTGTCTTTACGCCCACATATATTTGATTTATCTGTAGGAAACACTTTTTGGAGTAAAACCATATCGATAAAAATCCATACACATTTACTTGAATTTGGGGAAAAGTCAGCATAAACCAGATGAGACTTTCATTTGTTCTGAAAATGGCTTAAGAACCAGAATATCGTCTGGGTAGAAGAAGCCTATTTCATGGAGACCGTTCATCGTGACTGAACGCCGTATTTGGCGCAAAACCTGGGTATACACATTGAATAGGAAGACTTAGATCGTTACCTATGTGAGGATTGTATTTAACTAACTTGGAGAGATATTCCTGTGACGAACCAGGCTTGGATTTATTTACTCGCATGAGGGCTTTGAACTAGTCGCGCGGATAAACCTTGCGCCCGCTATTCTTATATATTCGGGTTGACCGGCATGTGTAGCCAGTCTTCTGTAGCGTTCCCCTTGCTCCAAGTTAAACATTTATATTTCTTAAGCATCTCTAACATAGTCTAGCAAAACGCTTTTTAGGCCCTATCCTGTAAAACTATTTATTTACGGATCATTCGGGTTCTTCATTTTGCGCGCTAAATTGTTCATCCCAGCATTTTAGAAGATATATTACTTAGTCCTGGTGGGTTCGGCAAATAATTTAGCTATTACTGTTAATAATCCAGTTCTAGGTGTGTATCCTTGAATTATAGTATCTTTTGATTTTTAGCATTTACTGCCGCATTCACTTTTTTATTTGCTGAATTTTATCTGCGCCGAGGGTGTGGGATATCATCCCAGTCCTAGTACAACGGTTTTAAAGATGAGCCAGCACAGGAAAATGATATAAAGTCATGAGTCGTGATTTATTTTGAATTAGAATGTATTATGTTTGAGTTAAAAGTTTGCTCACGAGGGTGATATGCATGTTATCGCTCAGAACTGTAGCATTTCCATGCCCCTATTATTAACTCCGCCTAGTCCATGAACAATTAGTTGGGTTTTTTGGGACGACGTATATGCTACTTTGGGGCATATCGTAGAATTCCTTCACAATATCTTCGCCATGGATGAGGTCTGGCTCTTAGAATAGAACATAGAATATTGTTCATGGCCTTTGACCGTATTGCTTTAACATTCGTAAAAGAGTACTTAACTTTTATTGCTCGAAAGGGTTCTGATTCATGTTTGAACATCACTTATAACATGTCCTCTTCTTCTTTTTTTAAAAGTGTTTATCTATCCCAACAACATGTTGCATGTGGCCATGTTCATATAACTGGTATGATAAAAAGGGATCACTGCGTTCATGCAGTTTGTTTATTGCAACCCGTTGGTTCGATTTTGTGACAATTTAAAAGCATTATAGTTTATTTTTGATAAGAACACTTTGTAATAGATAACAATAAGTGTAAGCAATCAATGTGTCAATTTTATGGCGCACACAAAGTACTCACCTGATAACAGTTTCAAATATATTGCATATTATTTCAAAGAAAGATCGATTAATCTTTAAGAGCGAGTTTGTTTGACATGAATCGCCACCGTGCTCCGTTATGTTCAAAGTTATGTCTTATAATTTTCAATGCATAATTCATTAGTAGTCGTTCTTTCATTTATTCTGCCATTTTAGTTAATTCAGTCATTTTTAAAGGAAAGAACATTTCCAGAATGGCCAGATTCTAGACTCCGTGCAAATGACTCGCTGCTTTGCCCGGTCACAATTCTAATAGAAAAATCTGGGTTCAAAACGTCTTGTCTGGAATTGAATGTTGCGTTTACGAGTGCAAAATCGTGATGGCCGATGACAAATTCAATCGAAATTGGCGAAAGATCGAAAACGCTGACATATCAAGCTTATTCTAGATTCTAATATTTGATATAAACGGACAAAATAAACGTCAACTCATACTATGTGTTAAGGAGGTTTGCGGACACTATAACTAGGTACATACATTTTAAGATATCTGTATATAACCTACATCTTTAATAATTTGGAAATATGCGTTTTAGAGTAGTAGCGAAAGGCAAAAAACAAAAACAAGTATCCGTTTGAGACACATATTAATCAAATCGAATTCAATTAGAAACAAAACTCTTTATACTTGGTATTTTAATAATACTGAACGTTTAAATAATGAGCCTAGATTAGACGAGGAATTTGTTTGAAGAATGTGTTTTCCTGCAGATATCACTAAAACTTCCAAATAAGTTTTATATAAATACACTGCGACTGTTTATATGTAAAAACAATTGTATGGATGCTGTATTAAACACGCTTAATGGATTTTATATAACAGTAAAAACTTGCGCCCGGACACCTCAATAGACCGGACACCTCACTAAGTCCTGTTTTATTTTCCTCTATTCTAAACCATTTAAGAACTTAGTTGATCTTTAAATCTTGCTACTTCGGACATCTGCCACCTAAATCGCAACAAAACATTAAATTATATAAGTATTACACCTGACTAATCCGGACAGTGAATCACTAGTGACAAATTATGCCCGAAAATGAGTACACGGTTTTACGGTTTTAAAGCTCTCCATCAATGAAATTTACACTGTAAATATGTTTATGCAGAAATAGGGATTAATCAGGCACGGTTTTTTGTATTAAAGGTTATGTTTTAGCCGCAAAGGCCATATAAAGAGGGGGATCAGGACTCATAGAGCCGGGGCATTCAGCATATTTACTTTTATGTGCCACAAAATCACATTCCTAAATTGCATCATACTAAGCTTCAAATATTAAAAGTTTAATGAAGGGTCCTTTGAGGATTTGCCATATTCAGATGTATAGATAACACTTCTTTAAAGATTTGATTGTCAGATGCATATTTAAATTATGAATAATGCATATTAATTTCCTGTCAACGATTAAAAATTATAAGCGGTTAGAAAAAGAAAAATAAAACCAGACGTCGTTTAATTTGTGTTCTACATGTGTTGAATGACTAAATAAAATACATATTGAAATATATATTCTCTATCATCCTCTCCATGAACACGCCAACCGACTAACCACATACATGTATATAATGGACCATTCAAATAAATTGAGGAAAAACGAATGAACCTGATTAGACACCGGACACCTCGCTAAACCGGACACTTTTGCTCAGTCCGGTGGGACTATCAGGTTTAACTGTACATAATTATATAGTTACTCTCTATATCATACTTAAATTGTGTGTTTAATGTATTCTTTATTGTTACAGTTATTTCAAAAGGTTATGGCATATCAAACATATTAGACATATCGAGACATACACCCACCAAACCTTTATGCCAAAACCCCACAGCCCGAATATCAGCTGTTCGAGCTAAGCCCTGAAATTGAACGTTATTTGTGATGTTTAGAAAATTAGTGTAGAATAAACTTTCGATATTTACTAATGTATGATACTTGGCATATATGAATAAGTATTAAACAGAATACATATTACATTTTAATAAAGGAGGTTTGAATTTATCTAAGCCGATAAATGTTTATCAACTCGCTCGACTGGTATTCAGGATAAGATATCGATTCTATATTCGTTATATAGCCGTATCGATCCTTTTAAAGGGGCTATCTATAATAGAGAAATAGTTTGTGCAAATATTGTAGGCAACGTTCACCGATTGGTTATCATGAAACACGAAAATATCACATGAACAATATCAAGATCTAGAAAATATATTGGTCAACGGTGTATATATATGAATCGAATCCAGAATATATAAAAAGGCATAAGAACAATAGTGTCTGACGTCAAGGTTTTTATGTTTATTTTGCTTTTGGATATGAAGGACACATTTATGCTTACTGATTTAAAAGCACATAAGACGGTTTAATTACAATCTCCGTCGGTTATTATGCTAACCCACTATTTTTCTAGGGTTTTCCTCTATTGTATCATTTTGAGATGTCGTGACTTCTCAATTTGTGACAATTACCATTAGGTGAATTAAAATACTCATAAAATAGTAATAAACATAAGCATGTATAATTGATTGATATACATGTATTTCAACGACCATATAGTTGCATTTGAAGCTGTCATGTCAGGTGTTTGGTTATTTTGTTTTATCGAACTCGCCTTTAAGCAAAATTGCTTTCGTAGCAGCCAAAAGTTAGTGTTTTTGAAACCAGTTTTACAAAGTATATATGTTTCATGTTTAAGTACTTCCTTGCTCACCATTCTAAATACTCATTTTTCTAAACGACTTACTTTAAATGCTTTTATCTGGTATTTAAATATGCTTTCTGTTTATTTCCCTATATTTCTATCATAAATTTTGTTTTGTTAAAATACTCGAATTTTCTCTTGAACAAGATATGAAACCCGGCCATTTTCCAGGAAATGAAATAAAGTGATTTTCAAAGAAACGAAACTTTGTCAATTTCTTTTTAAGGCATGTCGTTAGTCAAAAATAGGTCGATTTGATAGAACAGCCAAAACTGGGCACATATAGTGACTGTATACGTAAATAGTTAATCCATTTGTTATGTTAGAATCAGCTACATAAGAACAATCACTATCCTGGTATTTTAACGGTGTCATATATAACATGTCTATAGACTACCTTATCATTTTTGAATAATAACTTGATGTTTATTTCAGCTAAAACGGCTTGATTAATACAACACATAATTTTGTTGGAAACAAAAGCAAACACAATGGATTTTATAAGTCAAAAGTGTCGATTCAATCCATTTCATTTATTTAGTTTTGAAGTGTTCCTGTACGTATCCCGGATAATTTTCAATGTTGATCCTCTTCGTGTATCACCATTTCGAGAACGTAAAGCTAGTGCTCACAGGTCCGTCTACGTCTGCGCTCGCTTCTGTGTAACATGAGATCCGTCGACGCATGCGTTTTCTCATCCGTTATTTTATCACCTCATATGATAACTATGTTTTAAACATTTAACTTAACAAGAATGAGCAAAATAATATCATTTTTATGCACAACTATTAAGTTTGCTTTTATATGCATTTAAATGTAGAATTAACTATGCATTGTTAAAAGCGAAAGCCATATAATCTTTATATTCGAGGTAATTGAACATCTTTCTGCTCATCAAACATTTCAAATAGCTTTATGAATATTAAGCTTTATATTTATTCATTATTAAAAATAAAATAGTATTGCAAAACACGATTTCTAGTACCCAGGTGACCTCGATGTTCCGATCGATATAACGCATACAAAGGCGCCGACGCAAGCGCAGACACAGGACTTGTGGAGTAATTATAGTATATAGTGAGCGATCCTAACTCATAAAGGTAGACACGGACGCAAACCGACTTGTGAAGCACTAGCTTTACACAATCATGCCCCAAAACCCTCCTTTTTGTAGACTCAGCAAAAGTGCAAAAGTGCAACGTTATTTAGTGTCATCCTAATATTTTCAGGGGATTCTTATTTGCATAATTCATACGAGCGTGCTTTGTCTTGAACAAAAATGGTTTTATACTTACAATTTCAACTTATTCGTTATTGATACTACAACCTCACAAATTCTTACTCTTATACTTTCGTTTTTATAAAACATTTATCAATAATACCCAAATGTATTCATTAACAACTCATTTACAATATTTATAGCACATATATCCACATTTATCCTATAACCTTAATTCATTGTCATAACGATAGATAGTGTTTTATTTAATTTTATTTATTATTGGTTTCGACGTTATAGCATGTTTGAAATACTTCCCCAAATCATCATGGTGTTATAATATTGTACATAATCTATCTGTTAATATTAATGTGATCTTGCTTTAATATTACAAAAAAATAATTTTACCTTTGCAAGGCGCCTCTAAGTATCTTATGAAAGACCTTAACCCCCATCCCCCTCCCCAATCTCCCCCGCCATTTATAATCTCATAAATTAAGTTATTTGATGCACACTTTACAACCATCAAAACTATCTGTATTAACATTCTGATTCTTAAGTATATTCCAACTGTGACTCTTTTCTTAACTCACTTCATATTCAACAGCAGCTTACTGAACCCCAATGTATGGTTTTGGTAACCCATAAATTGCTCCAGCGTTATTTTTGTCATCTATAATACCATTGGCATAGGCTGTATCACTAGTCCCGACCTTCTTCTTTGAAGTTGCAACTGGCTCTCATACCCATGTTTCTCATTAGCGGCATATGCCACTGAACATTCCTCTAGAGATTATCTAGATTGTTTATCAAACTTATATAGTGTTTAATGCTATTTAATGATCTCTTTGCAATACTAGCATCAGCTGTACCACTAATCTAACCCATACATTCAAGTTGGTCGATATTACTTAACCCAACTCATATTCAAAAGCGTGGCACTGCCCCTTCCCTCAATATTTAAGATTGTGTTTGTAATGAGCATACTGTCGCTACGTTATTTTGTGTTTTTCTTTTCAACTGTATGGCTAACTATGACCCTTCAGTTTCGTTCAAAACTCGTCCCTCTATGCGCCTATGTAGTAGCTTGAGGCTGCCTCCCTCCCACGCAACCCTTTGAAACGTTTTTGGAGATTTATATAATTCAACAATGCTATTTCGTGTCTTTTCTATCAGCTGTCCCACTCTGGTCCTTCGTTTTCGTTCTAGCTGGTGCCCCTTTTTTAATCCATCGCCGATTCAACAGTTTGACGCTGGCTCCCCCTATCGCTGCGCCGGTTCCTGCTAGAAATGCAGTGGTTGTGGAACTGAAACCAGCTGCACCGGCGGATTGTAAAATGGCGATTGAGGAACCTGTGAAGATCAATAGTATTATGGAATACATGGTTCTAAAATAGTGAAATAATCTATTATTTTAAATGAGTAGTTTAGTTATAAATGAGTGAAAATAATGATATTATATGAGGACACCATGGCGATATCATTCCATATAATGAATAAGGATATGTACACCATTATTTAAAAAAAAAACTATTTAATTAATAAACGGATTGATGAAAAAATAACGTTTAATTTTACGCGTAAATGACGCGGGTAAATGACATTTCGATTACGATTAATGGTCAGCCACTTAATAAAAAAAAGGAAACCCAATTAATGATGCAAGTCTCTCAAAACATTACATTTGTACCGCACCGTTTCAACGACGTAAAAGCAAATAAACATATACTATACGTCAACATTGTAATCCTTTTTATTGAAGGAAGCAAAGGAAAATAATGGTTAGCTTCAAGAATATAACAATATATTAAAACTACAAAAAGCATATTTTACCGGCGGCGACGTTGCCGACACTGGACATCGCACCGGCAGCCGCACTACCGGCTGCAACGCCCCCTGCTCCGAAACCGAGAAATGTCAAAGCAGCCGGTGCTGCCACTACCGTAACGGTGGCACCCAGAGCTGCTCCACCTACCTTCCTTTAAAATAGAGAAGACAATATGCGTGGATACTCAACAATTTATACGAGTACATTTTTATTCTTGCAGCAGCTCTGCATCGCTCGCATTTTTTTCAGAGCAGAACAAGGATTTTTTTCGAAACGTTTATATAACTCTAGGATTATGTGTATAAATATATCACTTAATGCAAATGTATTTAAAGGTTGTCTCTGTGAGAGAAAAAACATAATACACATTTGATTTCTCAAAATCTTTATTCTGGTTGAAGACTGTATATTTGCTAGCAGTTAGCTTTCTTGTGTTTCTTGCTCACAACTTCAGAATTAACTTCCGCTAAACAAGCAATAGATTGGGATCGGTTAAAAATAATAAATCTTTGAGTGCCCTCATTTTGTGTATTTGTTTATTTTGATATAAAGAAGGGATAAGGACGAACGATGGTATTAAAGCCGGCCGGAGGGGATCGTATTTTTTTCGTGGTGTCTGCTCAATTGAGGGAATTTTCACCGGGAGGGGGCAAGGGGGTAGTATTCACCTGGCAACCGATGTCATAGTATTTTTGATTCGTCAGTGATGCTAAATATATAAAGTGTTACTCTAAATGTTTTCTTATCATATATTTAGACCTATTTATAAAACATTTTTTTTCTGCAATATAAAACAATGCGATGAAATATAATTCAATTTTACAATAATCACATATTCGACTGCATACATTGTAGTGTTTTGCTACCTTTCATAGCCATGATTAAGATAAAATGCACTAATGTAAGTCGTCAATATAAGGATAATGAAATGATCCAATAAATGTTTTTTTCTCTGATTAATAAAAATGTATTGTCTTACCATCGCCAATCTAATCCACGTTTCTCTGGTTTTCCAGGCTTATCACTCATTTTGATATTTATATCTCTATATAATAAATATAATCCGATTCGGGTCGGATTCAAGTTTTGCTTTCGATTCACATTAACTACTGTCAGTACTGCATTTATATGCAATCACATTGCATCTTTCTCAAAATCACTAATCACAATTAGAGACTTAATATTCTTTTGTGTTTATACCCACATAGTTCATTTATTATTTGTCTCAAACATCTGTATAGCGAACCATATTTTACGAAGCATGAATACATAAATATGTATTGATAGGACCAGTATTCTTATCTACAAGAGCATTGTCATACAATGTAATGTAACCGCAGAGCAATTCGATCAATAAAATCCACACAATAGATCACTGTAATTATCATGTGCTGTTTATCAATCAGAAAATGATTCGTTGCAGATATATCTTTACAAATAACATATCGTGAATATTCTTTTTACTATTGATATGCTGTAAAAATCCCGATTAAAACGTCCCCAGATACGATGGCCATTTAGCCAACATACGACATTAACTTCCCAATGGAAAATAAATCATCATGTTTCATTTTTTCAGCCATTATGCTGAGGCCACTGGCTAGAGATGTATAGAGTCTAGTATGATTTTTTTTCTTCAATTTGTACATGCGAATTCATCATGTGGTATGTTAGAAGAATGTCTTTCACTTATTAAAAATAATATAAGTCTATGTACAAAGAGAAAGAAAAGCCCTAGAGAGTATACTTGATCTTGCATGTATCATGAGTTTAAGGCGTATTTGATTTTGATATTTGATAATGAGCGTTTATCAAATACGTTAAGACGTCTATCGACGACGTGTTAGAAGTGTATCGTAGACGTTTAAGACTTTTTAGACATTTCCCAACCAGCAACCTTTTTTTTATTTGCATTCTGGCTCGAAGATTGTTCGAAAATGCACGAAGTTAGAATGGTCGCTTTAGAACCCGTCACAATCTTGTCATTTGGTATTAGCGGTGCGCGGGCAAAAGCCCCGTAGAGCAAAGCCCACGATTTCAGCAGCTATAGGGCGAAAACCCCGCGATTTCCAAAACAAATTTAATTATTTTTAATATCTTTAAGCGCAAATAGTTTTATGTTTTCTGACTGAATAATTATCATTATTCAACAAAAGCGCTATAGAAATATTGAATTCGCATCGCTGACTACAATTATGGATTTTATTTAATAAATTATGAAAATATGTATGTTTAAGTATCACGGGGCTTTCGCCCTAGCTGCAGCAATGTCCTACCAACGATAAAAGCACATTACAGCTATTTTTTTTTATGACGCCATGTGTCATATCTAAAATATCATTGTTGCGTACAACATTATCGCAATACCAGTACAACATGATACTTCAATCCGGGACGAATATCTTACAGCAAATGTTTTTTTTAATATAAGACCAACTGACAACTTGCCCTCAACGTTGCACAACAACTTGCCAAGTTGTAATGACCTGATATTATTAAGTTATCTATAAGTGAGTGTTATCATGTCTATCCGAAATGAAGTAATATATTTCGAAACCGTTATGTGATATGTGTAATAATGAGCTATTTACGTCCATCCGATAGAAGAAATATATTTCGAAACCGTTTTGTGACATGTTTAATAATAAACTATTGCGAAACTTGATTGCCTTGTGAAACAAGATTGACTTATGGTGCGGTCACGCAGTATTGCGATATCTCGATCAAACTTAACCATAGTAAAAGTTTTTTTTCACTAACATATCACTAACTAAATAAAAGGTTAGCTAATGGACACATGTGCATATTAAAGATATGGGTCCATTTTTGGAAAGATCCTGCATTCTATTGAAGAAACTAGTAATATTCGCTAATAATGTACATATTCATAGTTCTTATACAAAGACAAAGCACGACAACGACAATGATTTATTTTTGATGACACCTCTTAGATTTCCGTTAAAACATTTAAATATTTATTAACTCCTGTATTTCTGGCATGAAATATCATATAAACGAATATATGCGACCAAAAACTCTTTTTTACCAAACAAGCTGAAGTTTCTAACCTTTATGCAATCGAGCGTGTTTTAAAGCATGTTCAGATTCATTCCATTGTTCAAAATGAAGAAATAAAACATTAATTTGAATGCCTAATTATTTAATGCAAAATATAGCACACGACTATGTATATTATTTGAAATGCAATCATGTTTTTTATTTATGCATGAAACATCTACATGTACATGTATATAAAACAAATGCTTTCGTAGTGTTGACACAATGACTTGTACAATCTCTTGATGGATCTAGTTTACATCGTTAATCTAACTCAGCAATTTTTAACTCAGTTTTTATCGATTTACAACAGGTCAACAATATAGAGATTACACTATATAGGTCATTATTATTCACATCGATTTCAGCATTCTAGTGTTTTCTTTTTACTTGTTTTCCTTTCTGGAGTGCAAGGCATTTTGCCTTGGAGTTGTGCCTCCCCTTCTTTTTCTATTTCTCACCTCCCGTTACAGTTAAAGTAAATAGCTACACAACAAACTCTAGTCTATAATAAAATGGTCATTTCAATTTCCATTTTCGTCAGGTTTACGTTTGTGGCTATATTATAAACTCAAATTTAAAATCGCATTACTTGAATTTTAACATGAACCATATTTTTCATTTGCACTTTAGGTAAAACAAAACATGCTTTAGTTTAACCATTGTCCATATCCGTGTCCGTTTTATGAGCTTTTTTATTCGTCTTCCCCCATTTCTTTGTGTGTTTTCCCTTCATGGGTTTGAGGCTATTTGCCAACAAGTTTCGCGGCCGCTCCACCGATAGCAGCCCCGGTACCAACGAGAACGGCCTTTCCGGTCACACCGAATCCAACAACGCCAACTGACTGAAGAACTGCCACTGTTGAACCTGGTGAATTTATAAACATGATTTAAGGCTATAAATTATTGTTGAAACATATGACTGGAAATGTGCTTTTCATGATCATATAAAGATAAATTGCCTATCTGCAAATTCGATTTCAACTTTATAAATTGAAAAAAAAATGAATCGATATGGGTTTTATAGGCCTAGAACAAATACTTTAACAATACTTTTTACTATTTCTATTGGTGCAACTTCTCATTGAATGAAGACACAGTTAAATAAACTTATATAGATTATATATAATCTTCTAAGCAGTTCAGGGAAAAACATCGAAAAACATCATTCACGCTCAATATTTATTCAAATATCAATTTAATTGCGCAAAACGAAACCCTTACCGGCTGCGACATTACCGGCCGCCGACATCATGCCGGCAGCGACACTCCCGGCAGCCACGCCCCCAGCTCCGAAACCCAATGCCGACACGACAACCGGTGCAGCCAATACAGTGACTGTTCCACCTACGGCTGCTGCGCCTGCTTTCCTGTGCAAAATAGAGGGTTGTATTGTGTTATATTTGATGTTTATATGTATATTTATATATATATGTATGTATTGTATTTGTATATGCTTTCGTTCTACAAAAAATGTATGTGGCTGTATCATGATTATAAGCCTTGTGATTGATCCACCTTACGGCTGCAGCGCCTGCTTTCCTATGGGAATAGGGGTCGAATTCTGCTATCTATCGTATTTTATCTATATTATATGTATTTGTATATGGTTTATAATATACATTCGTTGTATATGGGTGTAAAGGAAAAGCTCTGTGACTGTTCCGCTTACTGCTGCAGCGCCTGCTTTCCTGTGGAAAATAGGGGTCGTATTGTGTTATATTTTGTGTTTATATGTATATTTATATATATGTATGTATTGAATTCTGTATTGTATTTGCATATGCTTTCGTTCTACAAAAAATGTATGTGGCTGTATCATGATTATAAGCCTTGTGATTGATCCACCTTACGGCTGCTGTGCCTGCTTTCCTGTGGGAATAGGGGTCGCATTGTGTTATATTTTGTGTTTATATGTATATTTTATGTATTTGTATATGGTTTATAATATGCATTCGTTGTATATGGGTGTAAAGGAAAAGTTTTGTGACTGTTCCGCCTATGGCTGCAGCGCCTGCTTTTCTGTGCATAATAGTTGATGTACAGTATTATGTCTCGTATTTTATCTATATTATATGTATTTGTATATGGTTTATAATATGCATTCGTTGTACATGTATATGGGTGTAAAGGTAGGGCCTTGTGACTGTTCCGCCTATGGCTGCGACACCTGCTTTCCTGTGCAAAATAAGGGGTCGAATAGTGTTATATTTCGGTAATGTATAAATCGCATATGGTTGTAAAGAAAATGCCACCTAAGGCAAAAGCCCGACAGGGCAAAAGCTAGGGAAAATGCTGTAATCTGAGACAAATATTTCAGAGAGCCGCTGAACGTCCATTTAAGAAATGTACATATTCGGATTTTCAAGCAATAAATATTCGTTTGGCCGATGTATTACATATATTTTTTAAAAATGTCTCAAATGAGACTGTATTTTTAAAAATCAACTTACCAAGCCCAATCCATTATTCCCTTAAGTTTATGTTTTGAAGTTTTTGTCTAAAATAGAAAGAGTAATAATTAAAAGAGTAATAAAATTCATCACCACTCTATGATTATAAACAAATGTGAAACATAATTTTAAAAAACTGATAAACGTTGCAATGACGTTAGATGGGTTACTCCAGATATTGGTTATTTTATAGGTGATATGTTGTTTACTGATTTTTCAACATTGTTTCATTTTAGATAGAGTCTAAGTCACTTTCAACATTTATATAAACAAATATGAACGTAGTTTAAACCGTAACCTGTTGATGCAATCATTATTAACAAAGAAAAAACTAAAATAAACGCCTATTGTTCTGTGTCTTTATCAATTCATCAAATATAACATAAATGTGTAGATCTACGCTTTATTTACATGTTACAATAAACTCGTAAATATTATGTGTTTTGCAGTTATTGTTACGTGTAGAAATGTCACTGATTTTTACATACACATAAAATTATATATACATGTATGGTAAATTAAACAAACTCATTAAAATTGCGAAAGCTGTTGAACTGCCTACCTTTCTGATTGATATTCATTGTTCTAAGTGCACTTCGTTATTTATAGCAGTGAATTTGTCTCATATCAATCATGAAGTACTCATAGATAACATTCATATACATATTAATGTACATGTATATATTCTACATCATTCTGTTAAGTTGAATGTAAAGAACCTTCAGTATATTGTGATTTTCGGCGAAATTAGGTCATTATCGGATAAACAAGAGCAGGGACGCAGAAAGCTCTCTTTCAGCGCATGTGCTGTATTTTGCATTGAACAGAAATGTTTGTTTAGCGGCCAGTAAACTAGCGGTTTTTCATTTGGTGGACACTTTTGATGGTACTTTTCACTTTGACTTGCAATAGATGTATTACTATAAGATGGATTTCACTGACATTTTCTTTCGGGGCAACTGTATTATCAGACTAATGATAAATAACCATCCCTCAAATTAACATTGTGCCATATAAAAAGAAGAGCACCCCACGAGGTCTTCCTCAAAAAAGGTGTTCCTTTTCAAAATCAATCTAGCTACAAACTTTCGAAAATTATCTTCTAGCTACACGAATTAAAGGAACACCTTTTTTAAATTCATCTCTATTTTTATCAATTATTTCGACAAATTTGATTTCATTTTTATGCAGAGATATGTAGCTAGGCTAGATTAACTAAAATATATGTGAAAATTTGTCGTGTATATAAGAATTACAATTTTCATTTTTCATAAAAGGTGTTCCTCTCCGGATTCTAGCTGGCTTGATGGGGATAAAACCTCTACAAAAATAGGAACACATTTTTGTAAAAAAAAATATTTTCTTGATTTGATTATTTGTTGTTTATTTAACGGTATTAAGTGGTTATATGCTAAAATTAAACACTTTAGAAAAATTGGGTCGTGGGGTGCCCTTTTAAAAATAAATTGTTGAATGCCGCTCTTATGCATGTTCACATGAACAACAAACCATTATGTGTCTATTTGACACACCATTTTATTGGCTATGTATAATGTCTTATAGGGAAAACGCTTTGAAAGGCCAAACGACGGAATGGAGATAGCAATAGCCTAATCATGTGACGAAGTCACAGGAAGCAAAGCCTCCAGCCTAGATTAAGCTATCTTTTTTTAAAGCCCAAATGCTTGGGTAAGAAAGACAAAAAAAAAACGACATACAATCAAGAGTTTTACATTCCATTATCTTTGAAATATTCAGAAAAAATTAACAGTTAAGTAAGCTATGGCCGAACTCGTGAGGACGATATTTGTCAAGAATTATACAATAGTATTACTTTTATTAATTGAATTCTATAAATTGCATGTAATCTGTAATGGATAGATGACATGCCTAGAGGGGTGGTGTTTCGGCAAGCACACACATGCACATCGAATGAGGAAACCATATGATCAATTATTGGACAGGTTTAAAATTGACGTCCAACAAAAAATTGTTGATATTAATATACTTGTATGCAAATGAAATTATTGTAGTGTAGAATTTCTATGTTTTTGTGACGCAAAACGTTATCTATGCGCTAATGCATGCAATTTAGCATGGTTGTGTAGATATTGCGTCACCTGGAAAATATACGATTCTGTACATGTATTGAATGATGTTCAAACATTGAACGCTCATACTTCTTTAGAATGTAAATATAGGATAACTAACTCTTTCGAGCCGGTATGGAAAATATCGCGAGGCGTAGCCGAGAGATATTTTTCATATCGGCGAGAAAGAGTTAGTTATCTTATATATCGCAGGGCTCTTTGGTTTTCGAGATAACCAGCATATAAAGGTCTAATTAAATTTTGCAATACACCATAGGTATAAAGCCCATAGAGTGTATGATTTTTAGGGCAAAATGTGAGCTCTACACCTGACCTACTTTATATTTATCAGATTCTAGCTGAGGGGGTATATTTAGTTCTACTTTTCATTACATTACACGTGATGTTTTGATGATTTCTTGTCATATTTCCATATTCAATCACACGTGATATTTTCATGATGCCTTCTTAT
>LQRL01164761.1:0-16181 GCA_001703475.1 Hydroides elegans
GTTGCACCCTCTACCAGAAATAACACCCAGCAGCGATGAATAGTCTTCACTTGCGTCTTGCGATATTCGTTCTCCGAAACCACCAGAGAGCTATCCCGGATGAGCCCCCAAATGTCAAGAAACAGCTGAGTAGTTCTGCCCAATACTGCCCCTTGGTGTTGTGGAACTGCCCCCGTGGTACAACGTCTTGTTTGTGAGTCCGAATAAAACGCCGCTCTATTCAACTTGCTTTATTACTTCCAATATTATTTCCTTACTTCTTATTATCATCAATCCGCATCTGACGAGCACAGAATCTCGACTCCTATTTATACCATTTCACACACATTCTAGAAGATTCCATAACAAAGAACATGCTACATAGCACGTACACGGTCTACTTAGCACATATAAACATATCAGTAATAATCACGTACACGGTCCACTTAGTACAGATAAACAACAATGAACGTTATTATATGCATGTAGAAAATATAGAAGATTCGAGAATACACATGTCTTGACAACATGGACAAAACCTACATAAATAAGTCATTGGAAAAAAGGTTCCGTGATAAGGCACAATTGTCATACGTTATTCACTCATGGCTACAAAAAGGACAAAGTAAAAAATATACTAATTTGTAAAAGCTTTTGGTTTATATAGTTAAATCGATATCCTTAATCCATGCGCTGTCGTTAACTTAAGAACATGCCCGACCGTTTTGTTTAATAATGCCAACTTACATTACCCTTATTCCAGGTGAAAACGAAGTGGATTGCTTTATTGCCGTTGTGTGCACCCCTGTTTCGGCTGATCGCATCGGCTGCTCTGTGCTGGCCGAAGGCAAGAATCCAATATGGCGGCGACAGGATGTGTATCCCTTTGAGAACAGACATGCGCACACGCAGGCGCCGGCTGCCGAAAATGGGTTTGAATACATCACACTTTTTTACCTGACAATATTATTGGTTGAATGCTTTAGTTTTGTATGGCCGATAACATGTACAAAAATGAAATAGCAAAAACGTGCAATAAATACTATACATCTACAAAATTGAAGTATATTGCTCATCAAATTTTAAATGAATCATTTATTGATTATGTAAAGATTGTGCTATATTCACTGGTCAATGGTCTACCCTTCGAATAGTTTTACATTCTACTTATTAAAAGAAATATAAATGTAGCTCAAATACACATGCATGTAATTTTAACGGTAATTTGTTTAATTCGTATGCACTGTTTTTTTTTTCAGTTTTCGAGTGCTCACCTACAACGTGCTAGCCGAGAAGTTCTCTGACACGTGCGAGAGTCGTGACTTCCGTTACGCCTATTGCCCCGGATACGCGCTGACTCACGACTACCGGAAGCAGCTCATTCTCGGAGAAATTCTGGGTAAATTTGCTATATTTACCTGAATTTATTGTTTGAAGAGTCGAAAATAAATGCAAAAAAAAAAATCCGTCACTCCTTTTGCCCCGGATACGTACTGACTCACGACCACCGGAAACAGTTAATTCTCGGAGAATACTGGGTCAATTTGCTATTTTTAGGTGGATTCTGGTTAGGGATGGGTCGGGGCCCCGAAACCCCGGGGCCCCGTCGATGAAAGTTCAGCCCCGGGGCTTAATTTGACCCCGGGGACCCGTCGTCCTTAATGACCTTTACTTTCAACAATAAAAAAAACCTTAAATTAATCAAAATCATGCAAATATTTCGCAAAAATATACAAATTATTCACATTTGACTTATTTTTAGTACTTTTTATGCAGGGATATGGGATAACTTGTGTTTTCAATAAATTCACAATTCAGATCTTGCAAAGAAATCTTATTATTTAAAATATAGTTTATGTCAAGGCTCGGTGTAACATTAATAGACGGGTTATCGACGGGGCCCCGCGACGGGGCGGAGTTTGAGTCACGGGGCCTCGGGGCCGAAAATCTGACCCCGACCCATCCCTAATTCAGGTTTTTTGGTAGGATTTTTTTTTCACAATATGGCCGGGTGTATTTTGTCTTGACAATATTTAACAATGACAATTTCAACATTATTCGTTCTTTGTGTTAAATAGTACGTCATAATTGTTTGCAAACAACAGAGAAATATATCTGGAAAAGTTGATGAACCAGTCATCTCCTCTGTATAAATACTTTGGATTTCTTGATTGAGATGTCTGCCAGTTTGCAGAAACCAACGATTCGGGATTAAGAACGTATTATAGCATAATAAGGTGCGATGTACCTTTGCGCCGGTCGAATAACATCAATTTTGCGGATTGAATTACAGTTTATACATAAACACATATCAATGTATATATTCTATCGAAAGCTTGAAGATATGTTATACTGGTATATAAGTCCCCCGCCTGCCGCGTAGCGCGGTAGCGGGGGACTATTGGATCCGGGTCCGTCCGTATGTCCGTCCGTCTGTCTGTTCGTCAACTTTTCAGGTGGGTCAACTATTCCGCGACCGAACTCCAAAACTACTGGGCAGAATCGGATCAAACTTTCTTCAATGAAAGAATATATATTGAAGTTGAGCATCTGGGTATTGGTTTTGTCGTGCGACCAAAATTGGGGTCGTACGACATGTTAAAAAATGAGGAATTTCAACACAATTTCGAGTTTGCTATTTCGCGACCGAACTCCTCATCTACTGGGCAGAATCGAATGAAACTTTCTACAATGAAAGAATATATATTGAAATTGTGCACCGGGGTATTGGTGTCGTCATGCGACCAAAATTGGGGTCGTACGATCGTAACCTATAGTAGATTAAGTGAATAAAATACACATTTAATATAAGATGAATAACATTTATTTGAACTACTGTATAATCAAACCTATGCAATCGCATTGACACTCAAAATAGAAATATTCACCGAGATGTAAATCGTTGCTAACTGCTTGCACCAAAGCTTACCTTCGTTAATTATTTTCACTGTAATTTAATTGTCACCTAGTGAATGAGAACTAATTTTAGCTGTTCTTTGATTAAATCAGGCATTTCGATAATTAAACATCGATAATTAATGTAACGCATTTGGTACATTTAAATTTACATGCACTTAAAATAAACGTTTGCAGGTCATAGAAACAGTGTAAAATGTGATAATTCAACCCTCAATTCCTTTATAAATAAAAATAACGAATATATTATTTTAAAAGTTAACAAAAAATGATTTGAATGGAACCAGCCCATGTTATAATTCATACGCAAAAACGAAACAACGTTTAGGGTCAATTTGAACCTTAATATTTACATGAAATATTTACATCAAGTCAAGTAAGCCAGTATCTTTTGCCTTAAAAAAAAACTGTAAAGGATTGCATTTAGTAAAAGAGACATTAAAGATGATTTATACATGGTAAGACTTGTATCGACTACAGAATGTCACTGTGAGTTATACCGGTATTTCCCTTTGACCTCATAACAAAATACACAATAGGATAGCATTAGCAATATATGCCAATTAAAGTTCACATAATGTGACATTTACACTATGTCATAACACATATTAACTGCCACAAACAATATTAACACCCCTATGTCATATATCACATGATGAGGCATTTACTATGATTAGCGTGCGTTCGTTTCTTCTCCCGCTCCTGACCATTATCCTCACTTTCCCCAGGTTGCCAACATTTATCGACCCCGTAGACACTTAACAACAGTTCGGCAAACAATTGTTTCACGTTGTCATCGTCTTTGGCGCTCGTTTCTGCGAATAAACACTGTTTCTCGAGAATCTCGGCTTCCGCGAGATTTCGCGAGACTTTGCGGCCATTTCCAGCGGCGAGATTTGACGATGCAGACGAGATGTCGTTTTTATTGCCAACCACAATGATCGGCATAAAGTTTGTTGTATCGTTTGTTTGATTCATGGCTTCTGGAAAAGAATGAGAAAAAAAATTGGATTTTTAAAGTAGTCAATAAAAACAAAAAAAAAAGAAGTGGTTTATGCTTTGAATAGAGCGAAAGGTTCCAAGAGACCAATTATTCATTGTTTGTTTAATGACATGTTTTAAACTATTGAAGCTAAAGATAGTTTCATTCTAAAAGATATAAGTGGATCATGTTCAAAAATCGAGTGGAATGTTTAAATAATATTTAGATAAAAATGCAATAAAATAACACTTGTATTAAACAAATAATTATGCTGCTTCAAATTTAAGACAACCGCTCATCAATATCATATAACATATTAAACCACACATTGAAAACCCCAGGTCGAATAACTAAAAGAGCGCTCGCCTCGTAATCTCGAGGTGCCGGGCTCGAATCCCACCCAGGGTGGTTGCTTGAGATTTTGCATATTCTGTGACAATGATGAAACTGTTATTACGAATAGATTTGTTTGCCTATCCCGGATATCTAATTTCGATACCACGTGCCTCTTGATCAGATTGACCAATCGCATTGCCTCCCAATGAGCAAAAATAACCAAATACCGCAATCCCCGTATACTTTTTAGAGACAACCGTAACCGGTAAGGGTTGTGTCAACCCGATCTAAAAAGAACGCTTGGTATCATTTAAGAGTAACTACGTTGTTAACCGAAACAAATTGCTCTAAAAAAATGGTTTATTCGAAAAAAAAGTTGTTCGACCTCTAACCGATTGGAACAACATTTTTCTAAAAAGAATGCGGCGATTAACTCCTTACCCCGTGTCTCCTTGATAAGATTGACCAATCGCATCGCCTCCCGATAAGACTCCATGTCGTCCACAGAGTAGACCACTGCGTGCGCATGCGCCGATTCGATATTCAGTTTGCGCATTGCGGGAAACTGGTAACTTCCGCTCGTGTCTATGATGTCGATTATGCGAAAGTCACCGCCTTATCGAAACAGATATAAAAGAGTAATATTTTTTTATTAAAGAGATATAAGGTTCTAGGTCAAAAACATACATACATCGTTATTATTTGTTTTTAAAGTACAGAAGGCTCTAGATTAAAAACAAATATGAAGAATTCCCAATGTGGTCTTTTTTTTAAAACTCAAATGATTGAACTATTTTCGGGATTCGTGAAACAAAACTCACATACAAAAATCGAAAGGGAATTAAAACTTGATTAAAATAAATATCACAAAGAAAAAGGCGAATTAATCTTCTCGCGTAATAGTTAGACAACAACATGACAGATAAAGACAACAATATGACAATTGAAAAACAAAATATAGTCGGATGAAAGCAATAAAAACATTCCTATGTTCAAAATGATGATCGAAATGAGTAATTATCTTCTATATAGCACGTATTGTTGCGATAATTGCAATGTGCTGGATGATCTTAATCGAAACCATTATAAACACATAGAATCGTAAACACATCAACAAACTATATTTATAAGAATAATAATCAATTCCAGCCCCCAAAGGCCTCCTCAAGGATCGTCGCCTAAAACGAATTTAAATTGGTAACCACATCAACAAACTACAAATATTAAGAAAAATAATCAATTCAATACACCCTCCCCCTCCCCCAAAAGGGATAAAACCTAGCTTAGTGATAGAGTATGCTAGTCCTCATAAGGCCCCATCATCGAAATAGGGCCCGGATTGGTTGCAGAATATTCTTCATGTGCTGTTATATCGGCATACGATAAATGAAATGTGTAATAATACCAATAATAGATAACGGGCAATATACTTGTTTAAGCCCTTCCTGGAGATTTAAAGTAGCTTAATACAGGATATAAGCCGAAATATGTTCTCTTTTGGAGACTTTCCATCCCTGAATTTAAAAAAAAAAAGTGGAAAAAAAAACGAAAATAGACAAACAGCTACTCACCAGGCAGTTCAAGTAGGTGCCTATAGGTCTCCTGAACAGTTGGCTCGTACGTCGTCGGAAAACTGCCATTTACAAGTCTCTGAATGAGCGACGTTTTTCCGACGTTTCCTGATCCCAGCATTACAAGACGAACCTCCTTCAGTTGGCTACCCACGCCTCCTTGTTTCTTGTCCGAGGAGCAAAGGGTGGGCAATCTGGGAGAAGTATTGCGTCTTGTACTATAGTGCGATGTATCGCTTAGTTGATCATGACCGATCGGATGCGTTTTAATGTCTGGCTGTGAGATTGAAAAGTCGTCGGGAGCGCTCACTGTTTTTCGAAAGGGAGTTATGACCGATTTTCTGCTACGGTTTTTGTCCGCTGCTTTTACAAGGGATTCATCCGATTTCGCTTCTCTTTTAGGATAGTCTAGACCGCTTTGTGTCTTTACACCGCTCATTCGATTCGATACCGTGCATTTCGACTTGGCCAACGAACATGTATGATCAACATTATTATTTTCATTCAATGAAGTCTTTCGTCGCTCATTGGAAGTCTCGGGAACACTTGCTTGTCGGAAGAAATCACTTCCTTTTCGATTCAGGGGGGCCGCCGTTGTATAATCTTGTTGCTTCACAGATTCATCAAATGTTCCCGGTACACTCGTTCCTCGCGAGAATTTCCTTGGGGATAAGGTCACTGTTGTATTAGAGAGTCTTTCATCGTTCTTGGCTTTGGTCGTTTTCACCGAGTTATTCTTTTGTTGACTGTAATTATAACATAATGACCTTTGAAGGCTAAATTTGTGTTAATTGTTATAATGCTTGTATATGCGTCATATTGAAATGCGGATTGTTTCTAAGAAAAATGCAAACGTCAAACTTTGTGAAAAGTGGAATAAAAAACAATCGGGAAAGACGCAAATTGACATCACAAATTAGGTCATTAATACGTTATTCGATATATTTTCAATAACTAAGCGCCTAAGTATTTAACAATTTTCGGTTTCTTGGACATTGTACGGGCTAAATGTTAATGAATGTGAATTAAAAAAAAAAACATTTCATCATGAAAAATCCCAATGAAAATAATAAACGATACTAAGCTAAATGGTGGATGCGGCTATGCATTAAACCTACCTTTTGCCATTCTCGTAGACCCGATCGTTCGTTTTCGACATGCTTTTGGACCTGCGCACACTTGTGCCCGATGGACGCAAAAACGTTTCGTTTGCCCACGTGTCCGTTCTTTCCCGAAACGACGCCCGTTTCGATTGCTGTCGAACCATAAGTTGAGGGTCCGCCGCTGATTTCGACTGCGATGCAGATCTTCCGCATGACTGCGATTGTTTCGAATTGTTGTTTGCGGAAGAATCATGGCAGCGGTCGATATTTTGCAGTCGAAACACTCGATATGGCGACGGTGACCGGGATCTCGTATTTTGAACTCCAGGACTAAAAACGTAAAACCAAATAGCCTACATATTTAAGATAATCATGTCCGATGTTCTTTTTTCGTATATAATACGCACCGGTCCCCGACTTTAGGCCTGGTCTTTGAAGAAAAAAGTGCGTATTATATACGGAAAATTACTAGATTTCTCCTGGGTAAATTCAATCGTTACATATTTTACATATTAACGTGTTTCTTGCATTTAAGGGGACATAAACATATACCACAGGCATTGTGTATTTAATGATTCCATATTGAACAAAAGAAAACAAATCCAACCATTCTGGGCACCCTCCTTCTCGTGCTATGCAATGATGTCCGGATTCAATGTTCAAGCTTAATATTTTTTTTGTCAAATATTATCACAGCAAAAATATTGAAAAGAGCATTGCTATGTTGGCATTTTAATACTCATTAAAATACATTTTGTATGTCGTATGGCTTACCTCAAATGTCCCGATTGAAGCGATAGTTCTTTCTGTTGGTTCCCGTTCACCGTTTCCAGTGTGGATCGATTAAATGTAGTTCGAACACGTAGCTTTTTGTCGGACGATTTCGAAGTTGTATTATGCGAAGAATTCTCATCGCTAAAATCCCGAAATCTGCTCGAGTTCAATCTGCTTCGATGTTGGTCACACATAGTTAAAGTGTGCTTTTAATATTTGTTATTGTTAGAAATTTGAGATATACGTGTTTGATATCCTTTTTGGATATTTATGTATACATTTCAATGATATGAGTGACTTGTTGTTGAATAAAGTGATCACCGTATAAACTTGTTTAGTTATAAAATCCTTTCTCTATACAAACAAATGTTTTGTTTAAAACGGTTTTTGAATTAATTATTATGAATCATTCTTCAATTCTATACGGCTGCACACACTTTAATGTGTTCAACTGCTCTTCATCATTTTAATTTATAGCTTCACACATTACAGTATAGGCTTTGTGATTGAAAAGGATGTTGTGTAAAGTCGTTGTCATGGTATCAAACTCAGCTGGGAGTTTTATGATAGCCGGTGTAAATCTTGAATACTGTTTTCAAAAAGGAAATAACGTCACTTAATAGCAATTGACAAATTTCCGGGTTAACAAATGACCCCTTTGCATTTCCTCGAGTCCATCGTCATTTCTACAATTAGTGTATTTACTTAATGTTTGGCCAGAATTTCATTTATAACTAATGCAAGTGTAATCTCGTCTTGGTTTGTGTGATACTTCTGCGGCAAAACCGGGGGTCGTATAACGGATTTTAGAATAACATCCTTGATTTTGAGGGCGTTGGATCATACACTAGAAACTACAATTCTAATGTTCTGAAGAACTGGGTGCACAGTGCAATATTATATAAAATAAATCAAGCTATTTCGATTATGAAAACATTTTATTTCAACTTTCTACAATTTATTTATTGTTCCATGCATAGTGTTGGATAACTAATAAAATAAAAATGTATTAAGCTTATCTTAAATTTCTTGGATTGCTATTTTATTAATTGAAATATTTACTGTTATCCGGTACGTTATTGTTTGGACACGCATAATTATAACATATAGACTAGTCTATTTAGCTTATTTTGTGATCTAAGGCCTTTCCTGTTGAGTTGTCAGCAAACTGTTGCACTTTGTCCTTAGACAGTCCTGTTGAAAAATACCCTCTGATAGATTTGTCTTTTTAATACCAGAGTGTTTACACGCTGGTATTATAGGGGTTTGTCCTAATCATATCATACACGTTGTTATATATCCTTTATAGAGACCTTGGAAAATTCGCAATATTTTGCAAATTTCGAAGCATAAGAATCTCCTTTAAGAGTGCATGATTATGTACGGGCATTTTCAGCATATTTTGAGTGAGTTTTTACAGTGTTTCATAATTTTGGATGTACCCATATACGACATTGGATATATGATGGATACATTAAGAGGCTCTTAATGACATCCTTAATGCTTTATGCTTCAAGGTTATATACACAATAAAAGTCTGAATGCCTAATGCACGTATACGCCACAAATAACCACACGAGAGCCATAAATAGACTTTTAGTACGCTGAAGACAGTTTCTTTTAATATTCAAAGAGAACATTCTTTTTCCCATTAATAAGATAAGAGCCTTAAACGGATTTTTACAGATTAATATTGCTTAAATTACTACATGTACTAACAATGAAAATCTACATCGCGCTTTTTTGCATCATATTGGAAGAATTGAGACATTGCCGAGCAAAACATATTGCAAGAGTATATTGCTATTTGTTTTTGCTAAAACATTCTCTTACTAAAGAACTTTTATATAGAGCATTAATAATGTTTTACCATAATATTATCTAAATAAAGATTTAGTAATAAATTAATTAGGCTTTCAATTTGAATTATGTTGCCGACATCTCTCTCTCCCCGTCGCTTGCCGTCGCTTTTCTCTTCAAGGCATTTAGAAAATATATAATTTCTATCTTATTTTTTTAGGCATTTAGAAAAGATATGATTTCTTTCTTAGCTTTTAAGGCATTTAGAAAAGTTGTATTTTTTCAAAACCTGTTGATTCGTTGAAATACGTCACTTGGACGACGATCGACCCGCTGATGCAATGCTGCCTTTTAGACATTGTTTGAAATTTTTGACGGACATTTTGTTCCTATTTTCGATCAATGTATTATTTAAATTCTTGTAAGCTTTCAAATATGATGAAATTTATAGGCAGGGAAAACTTACCTTATTCGAGTAACTCCATAGGTTTATCCATATTTTAATCATTAAACATATCATTGTATGTTTTTATAAGCGTCAAAACGACTAAGTTGATAGTCTCAAATATCTCGAACTGAAAACGAAATCTAAAACAAAATTGATTGGCGTGCAAAAAATAGGTACGTATGCAAAAACCAGAGTTGTGAAATAGTTACCGGTGGATGAAATGTTTGGAGTTTTCAAGCTAGTAGGCAGTCAGTGGCTAGATGACTCATAAGCCTTTTCAATGCAGTGTAACATGCGGTATGATGATTTACACATTTACCGTGTTGCTGTTTATGCGAAATACTGTATACATGTATGTTTTTCAGTGCTTACCGTCTGTTTCAACGATAGCTGAAAAATCTACCTTTATTATCCCCCGCCTCCCTAGCCGGGGGCGGGGGATATAGAAACGCACCGTGTCTGTCCGTCCGTCCAGTTTGTCCAGGCGATATCTCAGTTACTGTTCACTGTAGGTGGATGAAACACCACAGCTGGATGGAATATATACCAAAGCTGTGCCTTGCAAGGTTATTTTTGAAATTTTCGAAAAAATGTAATTTTGGCGATTTTTCGAAATTTTGGACTTAGTCGTTTTCACGTGATAGTTTTGTCCAGCCGATTTCTCAGTTACTGTTCACTGTAGGTGGATGAAACACCACAGCTGAATATAATACATACCAAAGCTGTGCCTCGCAAGGTTATTTTTGAAATTTTTGAAAAATGTAATTTTGGCGATTTTTTGAAGTTTTGGACTTAGTCGTTTTCACGTGATAGTTTTGTCCAGGCGATATCGCAGTTACTGTGTACTGAAGTGGATGAAACACCACAGCTAGATAGAATATATACCAAAGCTGTGCCTCGCGAGGTTATTTTTGAAATTTTCGAAAAAAAATGTAATTTTGGCGATTTTTTGAAGTTTCGGACGTTTTCCGTAAAAAACAATGTCGACCACATGTGTGCTCCCCGTAGTGGGCTCGAACTCACGCCGTCTGGTCAGTGCTATTGTCAAGACGTTCCAGCCGTTAGTCAACGACTATATCCATTCGGCCACGCTGGGATAATGTACACTACCAATGAGATCTCAATTTTATTGAACATGTTTTGGCAATATTTTAAAGTGAAAGTAAATGTACTCCATATCGAGTCATCCGAAAAAAACGGAATTGTTGTGGTTTTTGTTAGGGTAGGCATATTAGACCAATGAAACCCTAGACAATGCAAGCTATTTGACGATTGATATCATTTTTCCGCCATGCAATTAAAGTTTCAATTTTTTTGGCAAGTCATCAATAGTTACTAATATAATCACATGCTTACGTTTGGTCGTCTTGTGAGATTTTGTCTTACGTTTGAGGAGAAGGACGTTGCATTTTAAACATCTTGACACCTTTTCGATTTCGCAAAAGAAATACATTTAAACAGTTTGTATAGGAAAAAAAAAGGAATAGCTTCCCGTATGGCCAGGTGCTGCTCCCGATGTGACGAGGTCCATAGTCGGGGCGGGGGATATGCAATCCACGATTGTCTTGTTACAAAGACAGAGGCTGCAGATATATTACTAGATCTAAAATGATTGAAATAGTAAGATACTCTTAGAATGATGAAGCATCATTTATCAATACATTATTCTGGTATTATAAATGCCCTTGGCCTAGTTTATACCAGAAACACATTTCTGGTATATTATTGTGCTTTCTCCCAAATCATCGCAGTATTTGGAGAATTTAATATCTAAAAATAACAAAAAACTGTTTTTGTGATCGAAAAAGCGTTTCTATCCCCTTTTTTGTTTTGCAATGGTATGCACTCGTATAGGACCTGATATTTCGGTATGTGAAGTATAGTCGGTAGTAATGAGAATAAACGCAATATTTTTTTACAATAATCTCAATTAGATAAACATTTAATTGTTTTTTTTTTTTTCTTTATTGAATCTTACTCTCTTTCTTGATATCCAGGTAAAATAGTTTACAATCTTTTAAACATTTTTTTAATTTAAATTAGTTTGTTTTTCTCCCCTATTTATCTCCCTCTTTGACTCCCTTTCTCCCCCTCCCTCTCTCTCTTCCTCTTTCTCTCATTATCCAGTTTGATGTCGGAGCAGTGAAGTGTGAAGGAATAGTTTTAGGGAATAGTGCGGCTGTTGCATCCACCATTAATATCTTGAAAATCATCCATTCCAATTTATTCACCGCTCATTCTAAAACAAACATTTTTAAAGTACAAAAATACTTTTTTGTTGTAGAAAAAGTGATAATATGAGATCGACCTTTATATATTTTATTATGTTTAAATCATAATGGTTCCAAGATCGTTTTAATATGCATAGATCTGACATTATTAACAAAAGATTAAGGCTTTTTTTTTTCAAGTGGAACTTGGGAGTTTATTTTGAAATATGAAAAAGAAACACATACGTACCGTTTTTGTGGCCAATTTTAAATGTTAAGATATCCAGTGTTAAAAAAACCTTGTTACAATTCGTTTCACTGTTATTGTTGTAATTGTTTTATTTATGAAGTATCTCTAATCACATAAAGCACTTCGTGAACAAGCAGTTTAAAATTGCCGACAAGTGCAATAAAGACTGAGTCACCTCTCGGTATTGCGAAAAGGCATGAGATATGCAGCAGCTCATCAGTTACATTGTATAACCACTGGGCTATGAATAGACATGACTGAGCTGTTGACGATGTGTGTATATTGCAGATTGTAAAGCAATGAATGCGGAGAAGGTCTATACTTTACAATAAAATGTCCTTATTTTGAAGAAAAAAAGTTACAATACAAGAATTGATCTGGTATTAATAAAACCGATGGTTTAATTGCTAGTTATTGAAATATGATCCTTGATCTTAAGCTAACTTAGTTCTCCGCCGCCGCGTTAGCGCGGAGTGGAGGACTATAGTATTTAGTACTGTCAGTCCGTCGCTAAAAGAAATAAATGAACAATAATTTAAAAACAAAATCTACGTTTTATGGGATTGTAAGACCGATGAACCATGACCGTCGGGTCGTCTGACGACACCTGGGTCACTACTTTGTACGAACTAGATCTTGGCTATCCCTTGATGGATTTCGTTTTAATTTGGTACATGGAAAGTACATATATTGGATCTGTGGATTTAGACGGATTGTTTGTAGATTGAAATAAAACAAATAGAATTTGAGCGATGTTTTAATTACGCTGATTTTAGGACTCGTTGGTTTTGAATATCTCAGTTATCCTTCGATAGATTCCGTTAATCTTGCAATTCAATTTTTAGATATCAATTTTGTTAAAGTAGCGGAGGACTGAATCAGTACTTGCTGTTCAACCATACGCCAAATTAAACGCTCAATATGTTTAAATAGAATAACTTAAATAGACTTCTGCACAATTCTTTAAAAAGCATGAAAGGAATAAAGCAATTGTATTTGGCTTACACATGTAGCCTATACACATTGCAGCTATGCAAAAAAGAAGATTCGCCGACATTCCGCGAAATGGCATAGTTTAGGAAAAATATAAGGTCAAAAACCTATTTATATTATTTTCTGCATTAATATAATTAGTTAAGGTAACTCACTCTTTTGTGAAAATTTTACTTTAATTGTAATAATTGTTCTCGACAACAATAGAAATATGGTGTGACTTTTGTCACCGAATCCAACTAATTGAATATACCGAATGAAATGAGTCCCTGGTGAATCCCAATGAATGGCACGTGAGCGTGTATAATGCACGTGATCAGATCGTGAGCGAAAAAAACGGAAGTGACTATTAAGTATTTTCGGTAGAGTCTAGCTGTAAACAATAGATATATGTTCGGGGCGCAGGGGAGTTCACCGTTTCAACCTTTCTGAAGTATGCTAAACGGGCTACTTTGACAAAATAGACTTGATTAAAACGATAAATTCAGTGAACAGTAGGCGTTTTGATACGTGATAAGTAGCAATGTTAACTAATATGGTCTCTGTCATTTAGTATTCTGTATGCAAGTTTTATCCAGTCGAGCGTCTACTATAAATGTACCTTTTCGCGGCCAATACAGATTCATGTCAATCTCTAGTGCCCTGCCCTCCCGCTGTTGCCCAATCAACGCTTAATAAAACAAACAAATACTATTTTAATAACTTCCAATGAGATCAAAGAAATTTGGGAGGAGAGAACAAAGCCATTCTAATTTAAATCATTATACCCATTAAACCATTAAAACAATACCATCCTAATTGAGCCCATAATACCAATTAAAACCATTTATGTTTCCTCTTTTCAAACAGGTTACAAAGCGGATGTGCTCTGTCTGCAGGAGGTTGACTGCAAAGCGTTCGCCAACGACCTACTTCCGGTTCTAGGGCGGCGTTGCTATCGTGGTGCCATGGCAACCAAACGCGTGCAGGTGTCACAGGGTGTCGCCACCTTCTATGATAGCAACCGATTCGAGTAAGTGTGTATGAAGGGTGAACTTAGGCACTGTTGCCAATGTCGCTTGAAACATGATGCCAAATGTCGCTTTTATTCAACCCCTTCCCCTTTTTTGCTTTCGCAGGTCGCTTGGTTTTTTGCATGTTTTTTTTTTTTTAATATTTGTCCTATATTTATATTATAAATTTTGATATTATTTGTGTTTTTTTTTACTAGTGGGAACAATGTTTTTTTTTGTGGACTTTTTATGCCTGATATTATTTGGCTTGTTTTAAGCGAATAATTCGTGTTTTTTTCATTTGGCCCTGACCTGAGTAGGTGGATCAATCGGCGAACATGGAGCTTATGGTTTGATAACATGTACTATGTAGATACAGTGTAAAAAAACATTCTTCGATACATGAGCATTCTATATCTATTTCTAAATTAATTTCCCTGCCAATGTTTGACTGTGTAGGTAGTTGACTTGTCAAAAGGGGTGTGTTTAAAAAATAAAAACATTTCCTGGTAAACAAGGAAGCAGGGATGCATTTGGGCTGCGCCATTGGGCAAATGGCGCAGAAAAATTACCACGGGCGCACTTTTCGAAAAACAGTGCGCCCGTCATGGCGCACTGTTTCCCCTTCGGGCGCACTTTTTGAAAATGGGTGCGCCCGACTTTTCACTTGTTCTTTTTTTTTTTTTCCCCTTTTACTTGGTCAATTAGTTATTTTTAGTCTATAAAGTGCACTATGCAGGTTAGCCAACATCAGGGAAAATCAGGGAATTTCACAATCAGGTTTCAAAGCCGGGAAAATCAGAGAATCTCGCCCTTTTTGGAGAAAATCAGGGACACATCAGGGCATTTCATTATGAATTAGGGAAAAAAAAACAAGGATATATGATGTTTTTGTTTGATTTCCCTGAAAATGTATTTGAATTATAAGTGAGGTTTTATAATTTCCATGAAAATTTTCGCTCGCGCCTTCGGCGGTCGTGTGTTAAAAAAATAACATTTAAAATTATTGCGCCTTCGGCGCTCGAATATTGAGTAACTATAGTAATAGTTATGGTTTTATATATCAGTACCAGACCTTTCTATGTCATTATCAATCTTTGTTCATGGAAAAGAATCAGGGGCAAAACAGGGAATAAAATCTGACTGGTGACTGGTCACCCTGACTATGATAATTAAAATCGGATTTTGCCTTGATATATGGCTCTTACTTTTGGATACAGGTGTATATCAGTGGGCGTACTGAAAAAATCTCGGGCGCACTTTTTGAAAAGGAGTGCGCCCGTGGGCGCAAGATTTTGTCTGGCCAAATGCATCCCTGAGGAAGTGAACACTTTCGTTTCTTCACCCACGTATTATAGTTGAAACGTTTTATCATAGGAATGGCTTCTTGTTATAGCTTAATTGTGTATTGTGTAGGAAGGTGACTCGGCCTTGATAGATAAAGAAGTTAAATAATCAATTAATTAATAATTACTATCTAAACACTCATTGGTAAACAAGGAAGTCAACACTTTCGGTTCTCTGCCCACAGGATGTTTAGAAAGGCGACTCATTAGATCCTTTAAAGATAGACTCGATTTGATTCTTTTAATAAGCCAATTAAAATTTATTAGACCCCAACCGGGGCACCCGGGGGGGTCTATAGGATTTGCCTCTGTCTGTCCGTCTGTCTGTCCGTCTGTCTGTCCGTCCGTCTGTCCGTCTGTCCGTCACGCTAATCATACGAAACTTTGTCCGCGGCACTTTTGTATGAAGCCTTTGTCCTAGGGTTCTGAAACTTCACACAGTGAAAGAATATATATTGCAGGTGTGCAACGTCGAGGTTTC
>LQRL01164783.1:14944-29713 GCA_001703475.1 Hydroides elegans
GGGTATTCACTCAAAACCACAAGCTGAAAATCACACTAGTTTTACCCATCCTTTCCTTAGAATAGTTTAATTAACGTGCTTGATCATGTTAAGGATTTGACTCATCCAAAATGCAAAGGAATTTTAATTGTGGGGTTATGTTTGCAATTAGATCTTTTAAAGTTAGACCTACAAATAATTGCGTTCGTTTTAGATACACCATGCTAATAGCTAGTGATTTCAATACTCAATTTGAAGGATGAATTATGCAAAGTGGGACGTTGGTTTATCACACGTATATAAGTACTTTACCAGCAAAGAACAGTTCTCTTCATATTGATGCACAATACTCTTTACATTCAAAAACCTAAAATCTATAATAAAACCGTAATTGCATTATTCAATGTAACGGCTGTTCCCAGTGATGGTGAAACTGAAATGAGACAAATAACAGTTTTGAAATACCATTAGCTTAAAAATGAAAAGAAAAGAAGATATCGAAGTTTCAAAAACGCTTTTTCCTCGAGGTACGACTAAAAAAAGTTACATTTTGAGTCACATGTTGACATGAGACCCTCTGTCACCCAACCGATCTGTCTTCATATGAAATCAGCAATTATTTTCTGTTTAGAAAGCTCGAGTAAAAAATATATTAAAAACGGCTATATCCGCAAGGCAAAGGTAAAAATGTCATGGACACATGTGTAGACACATGTTCACTCGCGGGCAGTGACGCCTGTGGCGGCGTGTAAACCACGTGGTAAATGACGTCGTAGCAAACGTTATATAAAACAACGTCGTGGTGACATCATCGCATGATAAGTAGGGTTTTCGAGAATTCATGAACGTCGGACAATCGTGGATGGTTTTGCTCCTTTTGTGAGTGCTTCATTTTGCGGTCGTTATTCGGTCTGGATTCTTTGTGTTTCAATTGTATTTGATGTTGTAAAGAATTTGATTTTTCGTTGTTTTTATATATGTAAAAAGCTCATATTCACAACGTAACTGTGTGATTTTGAGACGTTGCTCAAACGACAAATACTGCCTGGGTACAGCCGCTCAGTGTCCCCGAAAGCCCCTCCACAACAAATTACCAGCAAAGAAGGGTCAACAAAAATTATCGTTCTTCAAATGTATCGATGTATTCTCTCTTGCCCATGTGTTGATAGATTGAGATGGATTAACAGGTAGTTGGGTAGTTTTGGGGACATTTTGTAAAAGGAGTGTTAATTAACTCGACGTTGGATGCACCCGATGATGTGTCTTCGGCTTCAGACCTCCCTCATGTCTAAACTCAACCCAAGCTACCCCCACCCCTCCTCACTCATGTACAATCCATCCCAGCCCAATACGTTTAACGCACCCCCACCCCCTCCCCATCTTCCTTTTGGCACCACATAAAAATTTGCTCGGTATGGTGGAGACGCGCTCTTTCTGCTACCTGTGTCCCCGCGGGCCACAAGAAGTCGCGCAAGGCGTTCGATCTTTATATGAAGGCCTCGTTCCCTCCCACTGTCTGAAGCAATTCCTGTTTAATAACAAAGAATACTATTGTTTTGCTGATTGTTAAAAATTGGTTTTGAAATTTCACGTAGTAAAGTAAAATGCATAGTTTTTTTCAGTATATGATGTTACAAAAACTAAATTTAAGAACTTTTGCCAAATGCATATTATCAAAGTGCTAATATGGAGACGCAATCAAGAAAGATGGTGCCATTGGTAAATCTCAGTTTGAAATAGACTTTGCGATAACGAGAGACGTTGATTTTACGTCTAACTTCTCGATGACGTTTTGAGGGTCCTGACAAAACTAAATTTACAAGACAAGTTTATCTTTAAAATCACATTTAATTCTTTTACAATTTTACACGACAAGTTTATCTTTAAAATCACATTTAATTCTTTTACAATTTTACACCAAACACCCAGAAGTGTTGCCGCCCTTTGAGCCTCACATCTGTGAACATTTCCTAAAACAAAAGAAAGAAACAGTAAAGTGTGCAATATCTCGTACAAAACTGCTATAAGTACCCCCTTTACCGAATGTAATTCATGTATTCCCTGCCATTGTAAAAGTTCTATTATTTGCGAATTATGTGGTTAGAAAATCTTATTTTCATGACATCTGTTAGTTTCTTTTTTGAAAGAGAAAAGGATTCGAAAGTGATGTTGCATGATTCTTAAATTTTGATTACACACAAACTATTGTACATTTTTTACATTACACACTTTAAAAGCTCTGACATGTGGCGAAAAAAAAACTATTAAAAAAACGAGTATCGAGAATGATGTAGTTAATAATAATATTTGATGAAATAGGGCTCTTTATAATCAGTAGTTTTGTTAATAATTATTTGCTTATTTAAAAAGCGAAGGAAAAGATGGCAGGTCTGATCAGACATTTTCCACGTGTCTATATTGTGAAAATAAATGAAAGTGGTTATTATAAATCCATTGAAAACATTGCTTTTTTTTGCGACAAAAGAATTTTCCAGACTTCTGTCATTTATTTTTCTTTCTACAAACCAACCAGTGCAATACATTATGTAGTGGTTTGTTTACACCGCCACCATCACCACCAAATGTACTCAGCGTCCATTTCAATTTAAATGTCGGTTTGCATTTCGTTGACGTGGTGGTGTCAGATTTTAAAAGACCTTTACTCAGTTTGATGCTTGAGTAACGTGTGGCGGGCTTGCGTTGTTTGTGTTGAGTCGAAATCGTGAAATTCAATATGTGGATTAGAAATGGGAAAATAACAACAAGAGTGCACTGGTTTCAAGCCACTAGATTTGGGAATTAGCGCCTCGAAATTTTGGGAAAGGTGTTATTTGTAGATTCCGAACACAATTCGATGCCCAGTAAACTATTATAAACTATGTGTAGCGTAAAATGATTATTTCAAACAAGTAAAGAGTATAAAGAATAGTTTGAACTTAAATGGCTGGTAAAATAACAATTTGTCTTTCTGAGTTTTATTGCATCTGTTTTGAAAAACGACTTTACAATAGTTGGCTTGCTTTTCTCGGAAGCGTGGCATTTATTAATTGATTTTAAATGTGATATTTCTACAGAACCATGTCGCGAAAAAGGGTACAGCACAAAATTTCTTACCAATAAAGATACTGCTTCATTTCTATAATTTTGTTAAATACATGATAGCATACATCTGGACAAGCTATTACTAGACTGATTAATGGAAATACAAATTGGTTAAGTTAAGAAACAAATTAACCTTTTTCGAAGACATAGGGATAATCAACCATCCTTGTTTAGAGTTGCATCCTTAGACAAAGGACGTCTTTGTGCAATTCTTGAAATTGGGTTGACAACACTATCTCAGAGATAGCGAGAAAATACAAATGGGTCCAATTTTGCAAACAAAGACATCAACTTACCTTAAATTACTAGAGTGTCAAACGCTCTATCTAAGTCACACTTTGTACAAATGGGAGACTACATTTTCGGGTTCGCTTTTTCGAAGGTGATTTATCTAAAATACAAATGCATTGGCTAAACGAAAAACAATGCAATGTGATACAGTAACCACCATGTATAATCCACAATACAACATGAGCATTGTCCCAACACAGATGTGGGTTTTCGCATATATTTTGGTTTTTCGAAAACAAATCACGCAAAAAACCATAAGTTTCCTTAATGATTTTTCAAGCAGCCTTTTAAAAACCCTACTTGAGTGGCTTTTATGGGGTATTTGTGGCAGATTTCCACTCATGCGCAGTTTAAATGTACTTGAAAAAAAAAACGAAAAACATCAATTTCATAACCTGGGGTAAAACTTGGCCAAGCGCCTAGGTGACATATGGTTACATGCCCCCTGTTTGAAATTAAAGGCAAATCGATTTTTTTTTTCGAATTCATGCTTTTTGCGTTTTTTATGTCCTCTGGCAAATCGTGAATATGTATCAAGAATAGACATAAATCTCTGTCAGTTCAGAGAGCAAAAAAATCGCATTATTGCAATGCAAAAGTTTGAATTTTTGGTTTATTGATTCAAAGAAATATTCGAAGAGCATAATTTCTCTTAAAAAAAAACATTCTTTCTTAACACTTGCAAATCAAAATATATTATTATATCCAACATGTTTGATGTTATCTTTTTCTGAACTCAAATTCGATCATATAAAAGAGCATTCAACTTGAAAACCAGCCCGATTCCCTTTTCTGTTGCATCTTGAAGAAAACTGAGAAAATCGTCCATTTTCAACTCTTCACATTATTGAAAGAACAAGTTGAAGGGTAAAATGGCTCAATTTACTTAATTCTATAGCATTGGGGGCGTTGTAGTGGGTAGTAATTTTGCGGATTGAGTTTTACCTAGATTAATACGTTGGCGACATGCAAATATGTTGCCTTTTGCAATCTTAAAGATTCGCTTGGTGATATCGCTTTGTTCGTGGAATTGATTTGGTCTTGGTTGAACAATGTTGAGGTATCTTCGTTAACTCTTAAATTCCACATAGCGCTTGTCAATGCTTGTATATAAATAAGATGTGAGGTATTTTGGAATTGACATTTTGACTAGGAAACGATAAGTTTAAAGAGTTTATTATACGAAGATATAGACAGTTTATACATTTATAATTCATTTAATATGATTTATAGGAACATCTATCCTAAACTGTCGTTTTCTACGAAAAGTACTCAAATATTTCAAATAATATATATGAACTGTATGTTTAAAAAATCTGATTTATTTGAAATTTTGTCTAAATTTCTCTTTTCCCTATGTTACAGAAAAGACATGCGGTCGCAGCATCTTTGGAGCCCCATTGGCTCAACAATCCATCGAACTCATTTTTCCACTTATCGAATATCTTCACCGTCCTGAATGTAGGTTTTTGAACCCCCTCTTTATCGCGATTTTCACATTATATTTTCAGTATTTAAAAAGTTCAAAATTTCAGTGTAAAAATAATTGATTGCTATATTGATTATTTAAATTGCCATAAATGATAATTAATGAATTAATCAACGCAGATTCTTTTAGAAATAACGTAATAACTTTTCTCGTTCACTATTAGTAATTTGACAATGACTTTTCATTCTTTATAGGCATTTTCTTTTTTTTTCTTTTTTGGTATTTGTTGAAAATGTTATTACTATTTTTTATTAATTTACATGGCTTAACATATAAATAACTGTAAAAATTATTAAATTTATTAAAGGCTTAGCAGAAGAAGGCCTCTTCCGCAAATCCGGCCACGCATCCAGACAGCGTCAACTCCAAGACAGTGTTGCCACCGTTTCTCATATGGAGGCGTTAGAGAACGAGTTAGAAAATGGTGTCTATACTGCACATGACTGTGCGAGTATCATCAAGATCTTTCTGAGGGAGCTGCCTGAGCCGTTGCTGACCAATAAGCATTATGTGGCGTATTGTCAGATTCCTGGTGAGTTTCTTTTTTTCTGTTGTAGTGTACGGTGAATATTTTTCATGAGTAGATTTTAATCAAATGCATATAACTGATCAAATATATTACTTAAGTAGAAAACATCGAATCACGACTCGGTTTCCATTTTCAGAGAAAGGGATATGTTAAATGCCGTAAATAGTCAACGAATATTTTCTTTACTTTTGAATACCTTAAAACGATACTACATAGAATGATTCCTTGCATATTCCATCAAACAATTACTATAAAATATACATTGATTTCATTCCATATAGGTATGAAATCGCACACCAAGCAACTCCACAGCATCCAACTTCTTCTGCAACTACTCCCCCAGCCCAACTACACTCTTCTTCAACTCCTTTTGCACTTATTGCATCGCGTTGCTATGGAACCTAGCAACAAGATGACCGCGGATACCTTAGCAACGCTGTTTGCGCCGCACGTGCTTGTGCCGAGGACGACGCATGCGCACGATTTGCAAGCGCAGAGCACTGGCGTCACACAGGTGAGATATTATCTATTAATTGATTAATTGATTTATTTAATAATTTATATGTTGATATTGCGTAATATATTTATATTGATTGGTTGTCGTTCTTGCTGTGTCTTGAGTCTATGCATTTAAAGTAATCTTTTGGATATGCAGATCTAATATTGTTTGAGAAGGATGAACGTCATTTAGGTGACAAAGAACTTACCAGAAACAATCTTGTGACTATCATAACCATACGTTAACATGATTAAACATATATAACAACAAATAATCAAAATTGAAATGGTCAAAACAAGTCAATAATCACTATATCGTTTTGTCTCCATCAGGTTGTTGCCTTCATAGACTAATCCAGCATTCCCCCGAACTAAATTACTTTCAATCAAAATATACTGATCCTTATTATTTTGATTTTTCTTCCACCAGGTTGTGGCCTTCATCATCCAGCACTTCCGCGTCGTGTTCATGCCACCGGAACCACTCGTGCGTGACATCCGGTTGTACTGGGACGAGATGGAAGAGGGAGCCAATCAGAGTGGAGCACTGTCAGTGTCACGTGATTGCATTACGACGTCAGAGGATGAGTTGGAGGCGTGCACGTGTCCCAGGTTTAAGGTGAGTGACAGAAAGTGAATTTGGTTTAATGAAATGAAATTATATAAAGTGTTCAAAATTAAAGCAACTCAATACATGATTATTTATGATCAGAGTAGTAGTGTAAAAAGGTTTTAAAGAGCTGAGGCTTTACAAGAATAAAAACTGGAAGGAAAAGCACTACATGAGTTTAAAATGTTCCAAAAGTATTTTTCAGCATAGAATTCAATGTGTATTTTTTCTTCTCTAAAAACAAGAAACTAACTTAATGAAAAACAAATATATATAAAAATAATCATTTTTTTCTAATTTTCGTTTCGACATTTTCCAGAGAAAGCTCTCCCCGAGCGACGACGCCATTCGCACGGCCGTTTGCTTCGCGGACCGAGAGGCGTCTCAAGCGAGTAACGACTTCACTCACAACCAGGTGGCGCAACTGTACGCGTATGTGTCTGCGATGCCTGATTCACCAAGGAAGAGGAAACTGGTTAAACAGGTGCGTAGTTGCAAATTCGGTTGCGATGTATTGAGTAATATTGTGAATACAAATGACGGTTGTATGTTTGGAAGTGATTTGAATGCAATCCTTATCCTCAAAAGGTTTCGCAAGGGAATATATTGATCAATTGTTTAGAAATCCGCATTAATTTAAGTAACTGAACTATCAACAACTTACTTAAATACTCTACTTAACCCTTATACCTAAACCATTACATACATTTTATCATTCGCACCATTAACGCTATTTCCCCCACCGATCCCTATCCAAAATATTTTTTTTAAAACATGCATTTACCTATAAACCACACAGAGAGCTAATGCATACTCTTAACCAAAACATATATTCAAATATCTTCATGTTCCTGCGTTTATTTCCAGTTCAACAAGTACTCTCACAGCAGTGCTACACCATCGTCAAGTGGTGGCACTTCCCACCACCTGGCCTCTGCCACGCCGTGCGACAAGCACAAGCGATGCCTAGCTGATTCCATTAAGGTAGGTTTTTGCACCATTATAACGTTCTTTTTCAAAATTTTGTTTTGTCGATAATGCATTAAGGTGAAAGTCAATAATGAGTAAGGGTCAAAAATCCTGTCCTATGTTTAGCATAGTAATGCACTGGTAACGGTTTCCGCAGTATATTACCTATTGCATAACTTTTTTTTTAAATATTCACTCGAAAGCCATCCGTATTGCAGGCGCAATAGGGCGCTGTATCTGCCTTAGATTTGTCTTTGTCATCTTGCGTTGGTGTTTGAGTTTACCCACGCAAATACCTCATTTTAAAACTGTGAGACCTGTTTTATTGCATTTCACCTGAATTCCTCATAATAGCTAACCCTCGAGCAAAATCCCAAATCTTAACATTTGTTTTGTCACATTGGACCACCTTCTTGAAAAGAATCCAATTTCGTATATTTTCACGAGAATTACAAATTATTCACACTTTTCCTTGTGTCCCAAAGACAATAATTTTATTTCCCAATTACTTACAACTGCATAGAAGACAACAAAATAGTACCCATTGACCTTCGACAGGTTCATTATATTCCTATTTAAACCATTTTCGAAATACGTTTTCCCTCTATTTGTCTCAAAATAGAATAAGATAAAATAGCTACATTAAGTTTAGAGCAAGGTCACCAAATGAGCCTATATAGCCCTAGTTATAGCCCATTCGCACTTGTAGTTTCAAATTTGAGACGAGAGCAAAACTACTTAAAAATTCGAAAAATGTCCATACTTAGGGTATAGTTATAGGCCTTACGATTGATAAGGCGTTGGGTCAATTGAGCTCAGGAATTTAACGTGTGATTTAGCAAATAAAGCGCAAGCGCACAATTGCATGTGAGATGAGTATTTAGCTGAGGATAGAATGACACTTAGGAGACACTCTTTAAGAGGCTACACAGAGATGCAGTTAGAATAGATTTTACAAAAATCTAGTTAGGGATTCTGTTCCACTGGCCAAGCGGGAAAATGCGTCTCCTCTTCTCATTGTTAGGGACAGATGATGCGGTCTTATTGTAAGAGACAGAAATTACCCTTTCGTGTCATTTTCCCAAAACCCCATCATGCAAAACCCAAAATACAAGTGCCCTGCTTTGTGTGATTTTGTCTGGTTGGTTACAGTAGCACGGGTGTTTTAACCGTTTAGCTCCCCTTCTTATAATAAATAGCTTCATTTTCACTTTTTTTTTAAAAACCTTTTTTAAAGGACTTATACGGTATTAGTGAGGATTCGACCCTATTTGCTACGTTTCCTATACGGTGATTAACTTTGTGTTTAGATTTTGTGTTGTAACCAGTTTTGCCTTCTTTTCTCAAAATTTCGAGTTAATGAACTAATTTGATTTAAATTTTGAAATTTTGTTATTTGCAGAAAATCATCAATCCTACGCCAAGACGTAACTCATATGATGTCACAAAGGAAGAAAATACACCGCGAAGTGAAAAGGTAAGAACAACTTTATATTTGAAAGATACATCTGTGGAATATTATATAAATCAGTAAACTACAGCATCATACTGTTACGTTTTACGTTGATGAATCTTTCTCAATATAGCATTAGATTCTACGACACTTCAGATACCCATCGATTTATTTTTTTACTTTAGCATTGTAACTTTCATCATTGCTTCTATGTGTCAATATATTACAATCATAGTATATGAACATGTCTGAGAGCATATATTGTTCATTTGATGCGCCTATTATGATATAGACACTAATATATTTTTTTCAATCCATTTTACAGACTCTGAGCGCAGGCACTCCTCTTCACATGTCGGGCTGCCGACTCAGGCAGAAGCATCTGCTCAGGCACGAAAAGGTGAGATAAAATGTTTGATATAATTTTGCCGGAAAATGTTTATTCTCAATGGTGCAAAAATGCGATGAACTTCTTTTTAAGGAGTCGATCTAAAAAATGTTTAACCGGGCGCCAATTATATAGAATATAAGAGATAACAGGGGTGCATATCCATTTTAGGTATAACCTACTAGAGCATATACATGTATGACGCACTTCTCTAAATCTGCGCCTTTCTGAACACTACTTTCCTACATCTTAATAAGTATATATTCATTTAATCTTATATAATTTGTTTTTCTCATTTCCAGTTCAACACAAGCACCGACACCGAAATCAGTGTGACGTCATCACTGTCATCGAACAGCAGCGAATCAAATCACTCGTCACTCCTTCCCACCAATTTCAATGACGTCACAATGACGCCACCACCAATTGCACAGAGTCACCTGAACATCACCTCTACTTTGAATCAACGAATCACATCCACCCACGGAATGCCAATGGATTGCAAAATGGAGTTGAATTTCACCTCGGCTGAAAATAGCAAAGTATGCGTTGTTGATACGTCAGCAAAAACTGTTGTCAGGGATACGTCATCATCAAAAATGGACACGTCATCAAAAATGGATGTCACATCGGAATCGTTGTGTTCTACTACAAAAGACAAAGCCCTTATTGGAGATAAATACATCACAGACTTCGGTTCATTTTTACATGGTGCCAGTCCTATTTCTCCTTGTATCAGTGACATAGAAGATAAAGAGAACGCTTCGTCTGCGTTAAAACTGTGTGCGTTCGAAAAGTCGTCTGCGCAATTTGACTCGAAGCCCTTTGCGGCTAAGACGGCATTCACGCCGAAATTGAAGCATGTTAAGAATAATAATGTGATATCGCGTAGTGCACCCACATTGTCGAAGCCGATACGGACGTAGTATTGGAACATTCAATAAATATAAATTACGAAAATATATACATATAGACAGAGTTTATATAGACAGTTTCGTAGATATATGCACAATTGCATTTTATGAACATTTTTTGTCGTGTACATATTTGTACATATATTACAATATATAGAATTTGATATTTATTAACGTTTTAAATTAACGAATTGGACCACATATGCAATTATAGTTGTAAATATTAATCACAAAATATACGTTTTATTTTAGTTTTGGATCTCACTTAAAAAAGGTCGATTGGATACTTTGATAAAACTCAATGAAAAACAAACATGTTTATTCCTATACGTGTCCAAATATTTTTAAAATGAATAATTTTCAAGACTACTTGATGCATTGACATCGATTTTCAGATAATGTAAAAACAATCATAATCACTATTCAACATAGTTATTTGATCTCAGTTCTTTGATTGAATTTCATAATATGTTGCTTATTTATCTTATTCATCAAGGTTTTCTATTTAAGTATGAAGACTTAAAATAGCGTAATGAAAATAAATGCTGGAATGAACGAGAAGTCAAAACTTCAAATAGTTGCTTTAAAACACTGCTTTGCTTCTGAAAAGGGTTGAGCACTTTGGATGTAGGAAATATTTTTTTTACCTGGGGTTATATCTTGTATTTTGATATTACTGTCGCTGTTAAATACAGTAGTGCTTAATAAAAACATTAAAATATCAATATATGTTTTCATGTTCTTGTTTGGTTACTAGCGATAATAGCTTGAGAGAATATAAAGATGATTTGCTTCAACACATGCATATATTCAATATGTAAGAATATAATCTAACGCAACAGGCACAAAAACAAACAAAAATAGGGAAAAGGGTTGTTGAATAGCATAAATTGCCCCCTTGGCCAATCTATAACTGTGGTTAATTATACATCTTAAAGTCTTTGCTTTAAATACTTTGTCAATCATAGCATGAGAAACATGTTTTTATTCGGTTATCACAAGTTCTCATTTATATTTTACTATTTATTTCGAGTAAATTGGTGTTTAACAGCATCGATTCTGAAAATCTCATTTATCTATATACATTTATATTTTCAATCATGTCGCACTAAAATAATTATAGTCTCATTATTACAATGGAGCCATATTGTATCTGATTATAGGGTTCTGTTTATCTCATAGGATAATAAATAAAATTTGATGCACTAGAAATTGTGAGTTTATTAAGAAAATGATAGGGAATTTCGATATCGGTTTAGGATTTGCCGATTAGCATCATTAAAACAATTTTCTAAAAAAAGAAACGAAGAATGCAATCCTAGACCTTGCCATGTAACGATTGTTTTATTTCAGCTAATACGATTTTGAGTTAAATCCATCACAACTTTCCTGCTAAACTAAATATTTAAACATACTCATAAACGTACAATCCAAATAGATATTAATGATAAAGGTTCAGTTGCAACTTAGGTTTGATGACCAAGTACAATCTCAAGACAGTTTCATTTCAAAAGACGAACAGAACAAAATGTTCAAAATACCGATTGCGCCGTAAAACCAGTCACGGTCCTGCAAGATCTAATTACAGCTACTACAATTCATATTCTGATGTTATGATTATCATCAACTAACTTTGTTTTATTTATAAACAAAACCCAGCTTACAAATACATCAAGACTCATTTAATATATCAAACCTTTTAACACAAAATCATATTTTTGGAAACCAGTTTAGTACTATCAAATAAAAAATATATTATACGACAAAAATCAATAACATTGAGTCAAATGTTTTTTTGCAACGAAATATAGAGTATATAATATAATAGTGCTTTATTATAAATCCCGTTTGTCTGGTCATAAAATGACTATGTATGAATTAATTTCCATAAAACGCGTTTAGTTTTATAGACACCACTCCATTTCACCAGTTTTATCTATTCCAAAATGGTTATCCTGTTACATTTAAGGCAATATAACCCAACGTTTTCTTATTAACTGGAGGACCACCAAGCCCATGGCTTCATTTGCTGATTTGGATTTTTTGTCGGTATATTTACCGCGAGCATCGAACGTAAATAAGATAAGTCGCTGTTCACCGGTGAATTAGGACCAGCATCACTGATTCTCGATTAGGCATTAACGATAACATTTCGCTGCTGTAATGTTAAGGAATCATCGATTGTACCCTTTTCTCTATATACGATTAGGACAACTTTTGATAACATGGTACAACAATTACCGCGGTATACACCAATCTAGCATTAAGGGCAAGCTGTTCGCGTGAATTATACTCAATGGCTGCGGGAAATCAGAGAAAGAGTTTACATAGAGTTCCAATGCGGTTTCGGGGAAAGCGATCAACAACAGACATGATCATATCTCGTCGACATCACCAAGAGAAGTGTAAAGAGCAATGAAACTTGCTTTGAATGGTCCTTGTCGATCTCACAAAGGCTTTCGATTTGGTTGGCGGGGAAGCCCACTTGGACTGTAACGCCAATTGCATGGCTGTATGTTGAGCTCAGTGAACTCTGATGGAACAGGTTTTTATTCTCAGCGGATCAAAAACGGCTACATTCACGCGCAGCGATTATCTGTTGTTATATTCTCACTTCTGCTTCATTATGCGTTCGACACAGCTAAGCAAGACATTTATATACACCAGATTAGATAGAGAGTTCTTCAATAAAAAAAACATGCAGTAACTCAGCATTTGCAATTATCCTGGTAAGACTGTGATCACAATTGAATATGTGTTGTAAACAGCAAATATCCTAAGCGTACACATTCTTCTAAATCAGCAACGGCTTCTTTAGCTAGACCATGTCCGTAGGATTAAAATTAGACGCATTATAAAAGACCTACTTTAGAGACATTTAGTAAGCGCCAATCGCGCCAGCTCAAAATATGCTATAAGACTTATTTTAAGAAGAAATTAAGTCATTCCATGTGACACCAAATAAACGGAAGACAATTACTGACTACAGAGCAACAAGGAAGACCAAACTGCGAGCTGGAACAAAACACAATAGTCGTGCCTGGTTACTACAATTACGCAAGAAGAGTCAAGCTAAAGAAACTCGAACACGGTCTGTGGAAACCGATCGTCTTTCAAAGACGGAAGGATGCTGATGATGAAACAACTAGACCTAAAGTATATATGACTTACTTCACAACACGTGTGTAAGAAATTCACATGTATGTGATTTGAACGGATCAGTTTATTTAAAGAGTTTGTATTATCCCATTATTGATTTGAATTCAAACATTACTTGCTTATATCTATAACATCTCGGTAGCTATTTGTGTATTCTACAATTCTAGCTTTCAGATGCTCGTGTTATTTCTATTAAAACAATGGATTGAAATTCTATTGAAATCGACTTATTTTGTTGTCTTGATGATAGTGTATTTTAAATTTTCATTAAGCAATTCTATAAATGTACGAAATAGTCTTAGTATGTTTTCAAACTCCCCGCTGTGTTACATTGATGACTGGAATATGATTATTGAATAGATAAAAGCGTGAATAGGAATGTGGTACATAATTCACTATTCTTCTGGTCGGAACAGAATTCATCCATGTCAACACATAATAAATATTTTAATTATTGGTTTCTAATAAAATGTATTTTATGTAAGAGAAATAGAAAAACAAATGGCTAAATACACAAAAATTAAATCGTCGGAGGGCCCCATTCACGGGCCTGATTCCCACTTGAAATTCTGTTTATCAAGTCTATGTGTTTTTAGATGATTATTGAAGTATCAAACCATGATGATATTACAGTTGCTTCCATCTTAATCGTATGGCATGCAGTTAGAAATGCTATTCCATCTATCACTTTAGCCGTGTAGTGCATCCCTCAGCTGTTCCGTATACTCGCACTTCCGTGAAAGTGTGCTGATGGGTATCAAAAAACGCGAACTAAACATTTGTCCAACGGTGGTCACTAAAATCGGTTAAAAGCTGCAATGTATATATTCCTAGAGGCGAGACACAACTTATCAACACTTCCAACAATATTGCTAAAACAGGGGTGTACTTTAGCGGTCGCGCGGTCGCGTATGCGACTAACTTTTTGGCCATGCGACTAACTTTTCAAAGTTAGTCGCGCGGCACGCGACTAACTTTTTCTCGTTTATTTATTTGATAGTAAATAAACTTTTTCAGTTAATTATAATTAAATGTGCATAAAAATCAATTGTTGTTTTTTATGATCGCGCCTTCGGCGCTCGCATTATTAAATCAGTTAAATGTTGTGATAAATGTTTGGATACATTTACCATTCGCTTTATACACTTAGTCGAATCACAGTTCTAGTTTTGGTGGCACCGTATAAACTTTATATGGTATCGGCGTTATGTTCCGTCATAAAGATATTTAACTAGAAAGCACACGAGCTATGAACAGCCGTGGCTTTGGTGACAAGTATACGTTCGTATATATATATGCCTGTAAGTAAGGTGCCTACCTTTTAGGCAAAACATAACTCAATTGATGCAAGACCTTTTTTTCTTAAAGGCTTACATTTTGACCCAGAA
>LQRL01164797.1:24834-54488 GCA_001703475.1 Hydroides elegans
CATTACTATATAAAATTAATATTTATTTTATATTTAGCACATTGTGTCTTATGATAAATTTCCAATCCCTTCCTGACCGATAGCAATGCGCAATTAATGATTACATAATGGGAACCAACTAAGTGGCCTCAAATGAGGCAAAAGTAACTGTCGTGAACAACACTGACCGTGTTTTTATAATTTATGCTTTATTGTTTGTCGCTATTTTATAATACATGATCAATATATTAAACTACATATAAACTTATGTATTTTAAAATGGATCAATATTAGTCATCGATATTTTACTTTGACATAAGATTGTATATTATATTCAGAAAAAATAAAAGCAAACAATATGTTTGACTGCCCACTAGATGATGACATTGAGCCAACCATAAGTTGCACAAAATATTTGAACCCGGTAGTTTTAGCGCCGAGGGGAAATGGTACACCAAAGCTGTACCTGAGCAAACGGGAGGCAAATCAAACCACTGCGTGAGAGCAAGATAACACACATACACATTTAACAAAGAAATAAAAGTTCACGAGATTGTCAGGGAGAGGTATCACAAGGAAAATGACGCACAATAAAATCAGTGCATTTGAAACATGCAATAATGTCTAATCAAAGCGTATTTTAGATATATATATTTCCTTACAAATTGAACTAATAAAGTAAAATAAGTGCATGCTTATCACAACACGCTTATTAAAAACAGGCTTCCCCTGTATAACATGCACATCTAACATCTTAAAGAAAAAAACAATCGAAACGTAAGTCATGAAAAACAAATTAAATTATGTTTACGCAAAACTTACCTGTTATTTGGATATCACTTCAACAAATAGATCAATGTTTCATATATGCCCTTTGGTAAAAGATCTCTTCTATTCTTTTTTCCTGGTATTCCTATATAAATAATGAATATATCAAGTGATAGACAAACCATGTGATTTTAAAATCTAACATTACAAACAACCGTGAATTATAATGTGTATCATTTGAAAACAGGATGCAGCATATTATACTTTAAAATATAGCTTCGTCGCAAATTCAGTCATACACTGCAGCAATTAACTGTGGTGATAAAAATAAGGGATGGTCTAAATGTCGCAAAAATAGAAAGAGAAAGTAGATAGAGAGCAAGCTATTGCATTGTTTGTTTGCACCAATTCATCTTAGCATCCTTATTGCGCCTAGAGATGCCTATGATAAACAACCTGACGTAAGCATTTCCGAAATAGAAAGAAAAAGTAGATAGAGAGCAAAACAGTGTAAATGCAGCACTTATCATGTCAAAAATCATGTCATAATTTCAAAATCATGCTCCTAAATTTTCATAAGAACAATTAAAACACACGACAGTGCATTGGAATGCGGGTAACAAAACATTAATTGAATGAGATTTACAAAACACACACACGCTATGCACACTGAAGCATGTGACGGGCCCGAGGTGCCCGAGGGTCAGCATTCAACTAATGGCCCTCGAAACATGAAGTATTATTTTTATCATATGCCTTTCTGATATTTTTATATGTTTAAGATAGCTTATGCTTTTGATTTTGTACTATTTAAGATATCCTGCCAACCTCGTTACTGTTAATAGAATGGTCGATGGCCGGTTCGGCATTTTACGGCCCCTGGATTTTCCCTATCCTTCCTTTATAAAATATTTTGCAGGCCTATGATAAATTATAAGATATTCTACTTAATGTATACTCAGGCTCAACAATACCGAGTAGTATACGAATCCGAGCATCAAATAAATTGATATCAAATATAAAAACAATTTCTCAATCTTTTGACAAATAATGGATTCGACAGAATAGAAATATACCCGCCAGGCCTACATATTTAATGAACCCTCATGGAAAAAAAAGAAAACTTATTCAAGCAATTAATACAATTAATTAATATAATTACCAAAACTATATTAGTATTCCGATGGATTGTGGAGCATTCAAACAATCACTATTATCCATGTGTCCTTTCTGGAATTCAAATGAGGGACAAACCATGTATTTATCCAACTTTTCATTAAAAACGAACATTTGAAATAATTTTAACACAAGATGACAAATATTGCACTTTAACATATAACTGAGTCGCGAGTCTAATCTAACACTGCAATTGTTGGCAATGATGAAACACAAGGCATGACTTAGATGTCACGAAATTAGAAAGAGAAAGTAGGTCGAGAGCAAGCTATCACATTGGTTTGTTCACAAAAAATTGAACGAGCAGCTTTATTGCGCCACTGTGAAAACCACTGTGGCATGTTGTCAGAATAACAGAAATAGAAAGAGAAAGTAGATAAATGGAAAGTAGGCGAATATTTTTTGAGAGGCTGTGTTGGCATTCCTTCAAGGCTGGGCATTAAGTAAGTAAAGTTGGTAGAGACAACATAACGATAATTATACAAATTAGTTCAAGATTAATTGAAAATGAAAATATTTGGTTTCAGTGTCAATTATTTGAAGATATCTACTTCAATGAATGATTGATCATCAATTACATCATATAAATAAATCATTAATCTTAAATAATGTGTTTTAAATGATTTAACTTTTGTTGCATCATGAAACACGTCGTTACTCATTTACGCAAACTTACCTGTTGTGTAGTAATGCTTAATTTGATTGAATATATTGAAATGAACTATTTCAATAATCCATGTTATCCATGTTACCTGTTGTGTAGTAATGCTTAATTTGATTGAATATATTGAAATGAACTATTTCAATAATCCATGTTATCCATGTCAATCTTATACAAATAATTCATCCAATAATAAAACCGTCTACATTTATTACATTTTTTTAAATAGATAACGATAATTCATCACCTTCAAATGTACCATTTGATAAACTTACCCATTTCGGACAATTATTGCACTTTGACATCTATTGCCGCGTAAATCCGAGCACACACTGCAACAATTTGCAACCATAAAAAAACAAGGCATTGTATTAGGGTCACAAAAGTAGAAAGAGAAAGTACATGAAAAGCAGGCGCAAAGCATTGTTTACATATGAAACGCTTTGCTGGCATAATATAGGTAGGTAAACAACCTGTAATTATTTGCACATGTATACCAACAAATTGAATTGTATAGCATTTGATTTTTTAAAAAATGTAACATATATTAAATAATTTATGATTTTGCTCTGATGGTCTTAAGACTTTTTCCTCAATCAAAACAAATAATTTTAGGAGCATTATTCAAAAACATAGTTTATAAATGCGCTACTTTGTTTAACAAAATATCTGTATTTTCAGGAAGTGTAGGAGAATATGAATAATGTTAGCATTAATAAAGGGACACTAAAAACGCACCTCAGAAAACAATAATGTTTAAGAATGAAAATAAAACTAATCATTAAAATACATAAACTAAAAATTGTCAATCAAGCATACTTACTCAATATAGTTTAATCTCACTAAATAACACTTTAGGTAGAAAAGTCACATGTTTCACACACTAAAACGCACATAAGGGACTATGCGTACGCAATCGGTGCCAAATGCAGTGCTAAAGACGATATATCATTTGTTCATGCGTTCTAAAAGAGGTTGAATATAGCAAAGTCACAAAATGTAAATTTAAAGTAAAATATGTTACGCATCAATATACACTAGAAGTTTACATTTTTTTCTGCGCCATAACTAGCGGTGATGGTCACAATTCACATTTTAGTCGCTGACATGTACGTAGTATCTTCGTTAGATGTATACTCAGAGAACTGAAGTTGCGATAGTCAGATGAGATTACGGCTTTCCTGTTTTAGAAGAAAAGAACTTAAGTATTGGCCAGGGAAATGTTTAGCATTTTACTACAATGTAAAAATAAAATCGACTGAGCAATGTTTTAAATTCGGTAAGGAATAGGGTCTTAGTGATAAAACACTGATTTCATCTTGCATGTGTTACATAAGATACTAGAATGTAGCATTACACTTATGAGGCCTTTTTAGTTTCATAATTATATTCCTAAGTAAGATTTTGGGAATCAACCCCTAAATGAAATGAATTTATTGATGAAATAGTTCGTGCCATGTCCTTCGCTTTATTAAAACTATCGTTTTTAAATTCGGATTTAGATCCAAAGGAAAACAAAAACTAAAACTACAAAATACAAATCGATTCAATCTGGCCACGCAAATTCTAGTTTCAAAACATTTTTCTTTATTTTTAGAATGGTCCATTGTCTATAATCCGATATTTTCACCAGACAAGGGCGTATTACCTTCTGCTTTTGAGTGTTCATGTTTTACCATTGAGTATTCAGTCGTGTCGTATTATTCCTATCCATTCTTAGAGCTTTGCGCAATTAAAATCATGATAAATATATTAGCTTGAGTTGAACATATTTCAACTTGATCATTTGCATTCCAAAACATTATTTTTAAATATATATTTTTATTATATGCTGGCTATGAAAATAAAAATATTACACAAATCAAATGTTACAATATATGATTGCATGATTATTCATCTCGCTTATCAAATTAGTCAATATATCATCAAATAGATGAGTGATACGACACTGGATCTAGCGTTAACTTTACATTATAACTAAAACTTAGATAACAGTTTATTGACTTTCATTTTATGTTAATCTTACCTGATGAGGGACAATAATTGGTTTTATTTATCTCGGTCGAACATAATGTTTTTCACTCAGGACTAATCAAAAGCCTATTTATCCGTGAGTTTTGGTTATTCAAATATAAACATTATTCAATTTATTTCCGGTTCAGGTATTCTATATGAACCATGCTCTATATCACAGATATAAGAGAAGGTCATATAGCACATAATACTCAAAGATGAACTTTCACGTGTATAATATCAAAAGTGTGTATTAAGAGCTCATATTGTACTGAAAAGGCTCAGTGCATCGCACATTGTATTAAGAATCGTTGGAAAGACATTTGCTACATCGCTCGAGACAAGGCTGAGGGATACACAGATCAATACAGCTAACATCACAATATAGGCATCCAAAAGTAACAAGAGAGCAAGTTGACGTATTGGATTGTTTTCTTTTGCGAAGCTGTTTCTATACGCGGGAGGTCAGACACAACTCGAAATCTATTCATGCTTTGTTTATTGCAAACGAAAAAAGGTACAAGACATGCGAATGTAAAATAACATTAATGAACTGCTTCTAGTCTGCATGTGTGAACTTTTATCTGATGTGTCAATAAATTATTATGTTGATAAAAAACTTATATTAAACGTTCCATAACAAAATAATTCTAAAGTTAGTTAGTAAAAGTATATTTATAGTAAGTAAACTATTTTTAGTTAGTAAAAGTATATTTTTATAGTGCATGTGTTGCATTACAATAGCTAAAACATATTAATGATAATACTTAAAATCAATCATTGCGCTTACAAAAATACTTTTTACATTTAGTTTTAGAATCGCGGGGCTTTTGCTCTAGCTGCAGATATCATGCGCTTTGCCCTTAGGAGCTTTCGACTGTGTAATTGTGATTCATACCGTGGTTTGAGAGATGACATACATAAAAAGGACTTAACTTCAGATACATCAGCAAGTAGTGAGCAAGTAGCTCGCTCGGCTACTCGCTGCACAACATCCTTATCATTTGCTTTTTACCGTTCACATACTTTTGGAGCAAGCTACTCGCTAGCGAGTAGGGAGCAAGTGCTTGCTCCGCACTCGCTGCACAAGCCGTGTTTTTAAATACTGAACCCAACTCGCTAGCAAGCTGTCAGGATAACGAGGTCAAGGCAAATTTTGTTTCCCTTCGGTACTAGTACATTGGATCTGCCATTGTGATAAAATGACGTGTATTCGAATTTCAACTTTTCTTCGACTCGCTGACGTTTGCTATGTATGTGAACGGCAGATCAAGTAAAACCCATTAGGCACTGGCAGCGAGTACTTGCTGCATGTAGCTTGCTAATGTATCTGAATGCTACCTAACATAAGTAAATAATGCAATAATAGACATACGGTATTTGAGTAACTATAAATACCCAGATTAATAGATTGTTATAATCATTAAACACATCCGGTACATGTCGACAAATACATATTTGGAAATATCCAGTAATTGTCAGCATATGCTAAAATATACCCATGCAAATTACTCAGATTGATAAGTTTTATTAAAGCGTAACAACTATTTACGATGAGTCATGAATATAACAAAACTAAATGCATTGCTATCAAAAATAATTATTTAATGCAATGTTTCAAGATTTGTATTGTATTATTCAAAATATAATAGTGTGTTTCCCACATTTATGTAACAAATACATTTTTACTTCAAAAGATACTTTTTTATAGATTCTGACACTAAACGTTTAAATTTGCTGGATGTAAGAAAAAATCCATTACTTGTCCGCAAATCATTGCCAGAATGCACGCCGATTCTAGAGAAACCATCAAGGTCGACTAAACAGAGATTGCAATCAACTCTTGCATTTACATAACATTATATGGTATTACTTATATAGCGTAACTCTAATGATAATGGATCAAAAAAGCATTACAATAATTAAAAGCTTAATAGACTAGATACACAAAACTACACAATATATATTAGATGCATCAAAATTGTTAATGAAAACACCCGTACACAACTCGCGAAACAGATGAGTTTTAAACTTATTTTGGAACTGAACCAAAGAAATACGTTGTATTATGTGAAGCGGTAATTGATTCCAAAGACGAGGTACGGTCACAAAACACGCCTTGTCGCCCCAGTGTTTTCTGGCCCCTAGAGACTTTATGGTTATTATGAATTACTGATCTGCTGGTGCGAGATTGGTCTTGGTTTGATATAAGGCTTGAGAGATATTCTGCAGCCAGATCGTTCAGACACTTGACGACCAACATTAGAATCTTGTAGTGTACCCATGACCTCGCCGGTAACCAATGGAAGTCTTTGAGAACGTCCGAAATGTGAGCAAACTTCCTCTGTTCTCGAACCTTGTGGGACACCTGTTTCCAGGGCAACCAGGTCGGAAAACGAGTCTCACATGTTCACTTTTCTTTCGCGCTCGTAGAGGTATAATTTAAACTATTTGATCGCTGTATCACTTAAAACGTAATCGTTGCGTAATTGAAATGTAATGCTGCTGAAAGAGAGTATATTCCAAGAGATGACACGTTACTTTATTTGTACACTTCACCACATTACCAACTCATCTCGTGTTTTTTTTTCAACGATCGCTTGTGATCAATCAAACATGGTGATGGATTTACCCCAAAAACTGCTTACATAAAGACATTACCCGTTCAACCACAATGCACCCTGCGGACTCTTAACGCCCCCACCTGGTGTGACATCGTGCCACTTGCTATCAGATGAAAACAGCAACAGCCGATGGTTCCAGTAATCAACAATGAGCACGTTGCCATCATTGTCCTCTTGGCACAAAATTGGGCGACTCAAGCTACTCTTCACTGATCCAACTCGATCGGTTGCTTCACGAGTATGACCTATAACATAAATCTCGGGCCCATGAATCGACTCCACGGTTCCATGCAAATTCAATATTATAAGTCTATTTGTATCAAGGCAGCACACTTTGATGTGACGATTGGTAACGGATAGCGTGTGCCTCCAGCATTGCGTGTTGCAACCAGGCAGATCTTTTGAGCGAATCAACCGCCAGTTACTGCACGCGTATACGTCTATCTGTGATGAGTAAGTTGGGCACGCGTAGCATTGATTAACGTAGACTGTTAAACCTAAATGGGATGTGTTTGATATTTTCTCGATAGCTCCACCTGTAATTGTTCAGTTGAAATACAATCAAGACATTATCAGCAACATATGATTCTCATTTATGAATTACATGTTCTGTATATAATTTTGAAATGAAATATTAAATTAAAAATATAAATATATTTGAATGAGTAACTTGCACACCCATGGATGGGAATTAAAAAAACATTTTTTTCGCACTTAGTATTAATATATGCATTCAAATGTTGGGCTTAGAAATATTATTTTAACGTGGTAAGCATTTTTAACAATTGTTTTACAGTACCTGATTTTGACATTTGACGCAAAGCGCCCCCAGCAATAACAACATTTCCTCCAGGACGAAGGGCGAGATCTTTTGTGGAGCTAATATCCATGCATCTCACAGGGGTCAGCGCTGCGTCATAAACTGATACCCCGTCGTGTTGGCAACTCCATATTTCTCCATTAATAAATTTGAGCGACCATGGACAATCTGATGTTTTAATAAACTTTACTTTCTTAAGGTTCCGTCTAACCATTTTCAAATTTGACTGATTTGAATTGATTGTTAAAATCTGTTCTGAACCTGAAAGGCAACAGTAAATACCTGTATTAGCCACACCATTATAGAAGTCCATGAAATTATTCAAAGAGTTTACTTGGTTCATTTGTTGGACAGGAACAAAACACAGGTTGTGCTTGTAACTTCTAGGCTTTAAGCTTTATCAAAGGCGTTACTTTTATATATCAACTGTGTTTCATATATAAACCATGCTTTTTGCAAAAGGGATTCTATGCTCAAACTTTGTTGACGGCTGCTATTTATGCCTGAATAGTCCACTTTAGTTTTTTTCTGAGACTTCTAACCCCGCTCTGCTGCAGTAGGGCAGCCGATCATGCGACTCCGTCTCTATTTAACCCCATGTTAAATGCTAGGAAAATTAGCCAAATTCGCTTTGTAAAAACATTTTGTACATGTCCCAAACGACAAATTTTCCTGACTGTCAAGACTAACACTGAGTTAAATTTGTTGTTGAAAAATGTAGATGTTGCAACGAAATTGCTTATCACACCGAATATTGATGGCGTTAGCGCTAAAGATTAAACTTTGTATTATGTATAAATTAAAACTGTAATTTGATGTTATAATAATTTGATGTTATAATGTGATAACACCAAAGTAGACATGTTCGTTTCAACTTATTTGCGCCGTTGTACTTTCAACCTTAAAATAGGTGTCCTTTCTATTTATCCGATCCCCCTGTTTGTCTATTTTTCGAAAATCAAATGTTTTTGTGCATCAAGTTTCACACAAACAAAAAACAAAACATTTGAAAATAGACTAAAGCACAAAATGATCACATATTTAAAGTGCATATAAGGTAAAAATTACAAGCACACGCTTATTTATATGATTTCATCTCCTTTTTGCCCACCTTAATTCAATTCGTTACAGGATCGACAGAACAAAATTTGAAATTTAAAATGATAAATACAAATAATATTGACATGCTTATCTGATTAAAATTTATATGTAGGAAATAAATAAGAATTATGCTATAAAATGCATAATTATCATTGAAAACTCCATTTAAGCCGATGGATAAGACTATCGTCATGTATTGAGTAAAGCCTGTAGTCCGGAGCTAGGCTAGTTTTATCAAAATAATGCACTATTTTGATTAAAGGAATAAGACGAAGGATTAAGACGAAGACAGAATTTAATTGTCATCAGCACAAGCTATAATACAGATTCCATTATCAAGTTTGAAGGGTTGGGCGACGAGGACGGGTTGATTAAGCTATTTCAATTTCTGAAAAATCAACTAACTGACACAAAACAACGGCTAGCCTATTTAACCAAAGGAACTAGATATATTTAAATGGCTACTCTGCTTTTGAACATGAATCAAAACTTACACATGATGCGCTTCAATGTTTCCCCAACTGCTCCTATGTGCATGCGGTCATGGTCATGGAATGTAGTCATCTTCAGGATGACTTCCTTTAAGTCATGTATAGATTTGTTGTCATTAGCATCATATTCCACAATGCAAGGCAATGCCTCTGATGGCTTAAAACTTTCGCTCATTTCAAACCCAAAGTTTACTATGTTGTTCTCTTTCTTTGTTTTCACTAAACATAAAAAAATAATCATCGGTATCTAACAATAAATCGAGAAGTTTTCTTATCCTATAATGATTTTGTTTTAACATTATGACGCTTTTGCTAGGAATCATCATTTTGCGAGAGAAACAATAAAAAATATTTAGTTCTAATGATAATTAAAGAAAATAATCTTTACTTACCACTTAAAGGATATAGGTTCTTGTTTTCTCGTGAATACTCCAAAATAGTGGAATACATAAGACCCAAGCTAAATACATCCACTGCTGCAGTGTACTTCAATCCTGTCGGCTCTTCCATGAAAAATTCGGGAGCCATAAAACTCGGTGTGCCTTTCATCGATTCGTGGTAATCTCGATAGACCAGTGAACCAACAACGCTCATGTTGTAATCATACAATTTCGCAAACCCAAAATCCGTGAGCATTGCATGATCCTCTCCATTTATATGTTTTATCAACACATTGCCCGGTTTGATATCACGATGAATTATAGGTGGGTCATTACCATGCAGGCAAGCCAAAGCATCTGCCATTTGATGCATCAATATAAATCTTTTCCCAATTGGCATATCAGCGTTATTGCTGAGATAGTGAATTAAATCGCCTCGATCGCAAAAAGGCATAAAGAGCCAGGCGCTACCATGTGCCATGGCATAGTCTAAAAGGCAAACTATATGTGGATGTCGCACCGCTTTCATACTTTCTGCCTCAGATTCCGCCATATTTCTAAATTCATCACTTATGTCAGTGCCAAATGTATACTGTATTCTCTTCACAGCAAGTTTTTATTTTGTTATCATATCTCTGGCATGAAATACGGCTCCGAAAGACCCATTCCCTATACTATTAATTAGTGTCACACGATGCCTAGCAATGTTAATTTCTCCTTCTTTTATGACATCGCCTTTCACGAAAATATTGCCCATTGTCGATTATTCTCGATGAATGATATATTCTGAAAAAAAAATAATCAGTTGAATTTAATAAATCAATTTCAATAATATATCAACTCATCAGCTATTTGAGTGATAACACACTGAACAATATCGTTGACCTCCCCTTCAGCTAGGCACATCCTCTGGTCTTTAATATCATATTACGTTATTTCGACGTCATTATGACGTAGCTTGCCGATAGGGATTGCATACCAATTTATCAACATATGGGAATTGAAGAACGTTAGTTCGCTGTTAAACTAACCTGAACTATCTTGTGCAACGTATTCATAAAAAAATGAATTTAACATTATTCGATACACACCAAAAAAGGTTTTATACACACCAAATTCCTTGACGCTCTGAACGATTTAGTGAGCTTGGTTTGAACTCAGATTGTACTTCGCAAGATCAATGTATTGCACATTCTATTCTACACAACAACAAGGTCATATCCTAAAATGCCGAGATATGACATAAGCATAAACTAGTCAATAAAGCGGTGATCTTAAAACAGAAACAGAAAGTAGAAAGAAATTACGTCGCAATACCAATCACTCATTTAGGAGAAACAGTTTTGTAAGGGACTTGGTCATTTATTGAGGCATAATATTAAAATACTACATTTAATAAAAAGTACGTTATCATTTTTCTCTTGGGCCCCAAAATTGACCTAGTTAAAGCGTATCAACCATTACATAGACCATTTTTTCTCGCCATCGGGTTTTAATGCAATCCTTGAGCAATATATGGATGGATCAACACTTGCCATGAGTACTGAGAAATAATTACATGCTTTTGTACGAAGTTAAATAGGGTCATCTACCGTTTACATTACTTACAATGATTTATTTGTTAATATATTTTTACCGTCACCTTATACGACTGTAGATACTCGACTTAATGTCATGTAAAATAATGTACTATCCGTATACATCTTAAAGTGTTTGGTAATATCAATTATCAACGATTCGACTCTGACATTCAGCTGTATATTTAAGCCATTACAGTAATAAAACCAGTAGTAAGTATAATTTAGCCAGTCATTGGTTCCATATTTAAGCCTAATGTGTGGGTACAGGAGAGCAATGGTGCAAAGAAACGGTGATATGCCAGGCAAAAGCAAATCCAAACATTTCAGTGAGCTTTTAAGAGAGATAGGTTATCAAGAACATAAACACGCAACTACAATATATGGGACAAAGTCTTAGAAGTAAGAGAAATAGCAAATAACTATAATCCCTGTATATTCTACAGTAAAAAAATTGCATGGCTATATAAAAAAGATATACAAAATAGAGGGTATTTTAAGAATATGGCTCCTCTTGACAACATGCACATTTAAACAGATTTTTTTTTAAATTTCACTTATATGCTCGTTTTGTTTATGTTTGCAAAATAAAAAAAACATTCGAAAATAATGTGACAATTTCTCAAAATAAAATAAATCGAATTCTTGTAACACATAATAAGGTAAAATGAAGAACCCTAAAGAAGAATCTAAACACAATTAAGAACAGTAAATTCGATGTTTTTGATAATCAAAATATACCAATTCCTTCATTTACAGTGACTGTCATTTTACATTGCGTCAATAAAACATATTATGTTATTTCGTAATAGAGCATCACGGTTGTTTTCAGTATACATCCATTTTATTTGACTTACTTTTTCGTTACTGTTTTGTTAATCTTATTTAAATATTGATGATTTTATTGTGGTTGGGAGTCGTAAAATTCGTTATATTTATTATATATATATATATTATATTTATATTAGTTAACTGGGCTACTGAGATAATTCTAATATTGCCTGTTTATACAAAATATTGGTATTTACAACTATCTATCTAATGCTGACAAATGTTCATTGAAAAATAAAAACCCTATTTGAGGATTGAGTGTATTTTTTTTATATTTTGACTATTTTTAACAAACAGAGAAATGTTATCTGTTTATATCATATACTGGGCATAAAGATAAATCTAGCTTGAGATTGCTTTAATTAAAGTTGGCATTGAAGTGATTTTGACGTGCCAATTCTGTAATGTCAATAATCATTAGTAATGCGAGTTCAATAACCAATTGAAATATTTGGTGTCAATGCTTAATATTGTTGGACAAATTTATCTTATCAAAACATGCATAAATGTATTGGTTGTGTTAAAGGCAATGTGGTACACCTTTAGCTTATTCATTTTACATTGTGTGCAATAATTTCATTAAATGTAATTTTAAACATTTTCACAAAAAAGTATGAGCATGTTCATGCAACACTAACCTGTTTGTAGATATTTTGACCTAAGGTATGCCAAATTATATATTTTGAAGTAAATCACTTCAATAACTAAATTAATGTATATTTCATTAATGCCCATGGGTCATAGAGTATTTAAGCAATCAATGTTATCCATGTATAACAATTGTATATATTTCAATATTTATATAAGATTATTTACAAACTGTTCACTTTTAAGTTACCGCTTTGCAAACGTGAGCCAGTATATGCATCATTAAAAAGAGCCAAACATTGTATATATTTAAAATACATTTAATATAAATGCTACGCAAACTTATCTTACACTAATCTTGCGATAATAATAATATGATTACAGACCACCGAGGCACTGTGTCAGCATAGCGAAAATAGAAAGAAAAAGTAGATAGAGCAATCCAGCACGTTGCATTGTTTGCTTGCAAATGAGATGTTAGGTTTGCGACCTCATTGCGCCGGGAGATTAATAAAATTCTGGCAAGAGGATTTCGTAAATATCGCAAAAAATAGAAAGAGAAAGTTTTAAGCGAGCAAGCCACACGATATTGATTAAAAGTGAGAAGTTGGGTTGGGATTCCTTCTGCGCGGTGCATCTAGCTTTGCAATATGTCAGTCAATTTACATGTCTATCTAGCATTCATTCCCTCTGGCCTTCACGGTTCCTTAGACGCAAGTACAACCATTAAGTTTCATTTATATATATATTTATATATTTATATCTATTAATTTATTTTTACCAATTATTGGTATTATACAACATTATAAAATGAAAATACCTCGTTTATATAGTATTATTAAGCAGTTTTGTTATGAAGGATTTAGACTATCCTTACACACCATTTCATTTTTCTAACGGAGACTGAAAAAGTGGATTGCGTAGGTGGATGAAAGACGGTAACAAATTATCCGTTTGTATGCGTAGCCTGAAATTGAGTTCTGTGAGAGCCTGCTCAAATCGATAGAGCAAGCAACATAACCATAAAGGTAATTCATGTTTAGTCTTTGTTGAGCAAACAATATATATGTTATTCATGCATATTAAAACGCATAACGTTCTTTTTTTCAACTATTCAAATTGTTAGTGATATATCTCAATGGTAAGGCTGTTACACTAACAGGAATGTTATTGTTGCTCCTGCTAAGCCTATATCAAAGCAGATAAAGTGGTAGTACTAGTACTACTAGATCAAGTAGTATTATGAGTACTGATTCGGTCATACGTTGTGACATTTAATGTCATACGTTGTGACATTTAATGTTACATAACATAGAATATTATATTCACGACATTATGCTTGTCAGTTCTGACAGTGATTGTTAACACTTTAAAATACACTTATACATATATAAAGAGAGAGAGAGAGAGATAGAGAGAGAGAGAGAGGGGAGAAGAGAAGAGAGAGAGGGCAAAAAGAGGAGTGAAAGAGAGAACACAAGTTAAGTGTGCCTAGTTGACATTGTCATAATATTTCGGAGCTATCATCGTGTTTAATAATGTTAGTCCACATTATATTGACAATTCGATGCTAAGAAAGATAGCGAATATTTGGAGAGGAGAGGATATATAGTTAGGAAAGAGGGGATATATTAGCTGAAGTAGTCCGGGTGACAGGAGCTATTTCGCATGATCAGTAGATTATTATAAATGGAGTCAAAATAAAAACTACTTATATTTTTTACTTATATTTACATGTTTTCAATGGTTATATATGTTTTTTTGAATGGTGTTTTTTTTTAAATTTTGGTAGATCCATGCGGTCCGTTGGTAGAAAACAACACATTTCAAATGACAAACCTCACAACATTGATCATATATACACTAGAGCTTATATGATTAGGCTAAATCATGTTTATATCCTAGGTTGTCACAACCTGGATATTAACTCTGGATATTATTTCTATACTTAAACTATATTTTGCATTAAACAAGGCCAGTCTACTTGAACTATTCATTATTTTCTAGTTACGTGATTTAGAAAAGAAAACACAAATTATATGAGCAGTAGTGGTAGACATAATCATTGTATTGATCCAAAAGTTATACTTCTGGCAAATGAAATTTGAGTTGTTATATTACATAAATCATTTACAGACATGATTAATTATCAGTATATCAAAATGTAAAAAAAATCAGTATATGTATATAATAATAATTGACTCTTATTGACTCATAAACATATCACTACCATATCAATCTTTAGAAAGTGCTTATCCACGGTAAATACCAATTAAATTGACAAAATCACGCTCCTACACCTTCGGTAGTCAAAAGCGTTACAATTAGTTTGGTTTCAATAACATGTAATTATAAAGATGAACTGTATCACGCCACAAAGTATCATATGTACTTGTGTGTGTTATATTTCCAGAGTAGCTATGCATGATGATTGAGTTGATTTGATCATTCAATTTTCTGATATTTTATGCTCAATGTGATCGATACATTATCATGAATACATCTGTTGCGTTGGTATACACGCTTTATGTATTGACAGTTATCGAGAATTCGCGATACCAATGCTGTTTATGACTAAGTTTACAGTCTAGAGCTGATTTAATGCAATGAACAAAATCATATAAGCTTTTATTTATTTGAGAATATCCCTTATGAGTTATGGTTGGGAATGTAAGTTCATTGACCAAGTTTTTCTGTTAACTACATGCTTTGAATTGGTTATATGAATATTATCATAAAGTGTGGTTGCTACTTTGTTGATAAATGCTGTATCGATGTTTCTTCTGTACACATTTGAATGAGATTTTATGTGACTATTTCAGAGTGAGAGTATCAACACCTCAATATTTTTCTAAAAGGAACAGGATGCATGTCTATCAGAATCAGTACTGTGTATGTTCAACTAGTTTTGTATAACGAAACTGATAACTGAATTTCGCTATTAGATATATACATTGTGACGCATTGTTTGATTGATAATACGCATAAATCATCATATAAAATCTTGAAATATTCATATCCCTTTAAAATATTAGCTTGAACAATCTGTTTACAAATTTTCAATAATGTGTGTGTATTTTACTTATATGTACGTATTTTAAAGATACGCATTCATGCGATGTGAATCACCATGTTTACTAGAAACACAGGTAATTATATTCTATAATGGCCTACTATTGACGATCTTGGCCGCCTATTGCTATATTGGTTCTTGTACTGTCACAGCATCCCTTCAAACTTCTGCACCTTTTGAATAAATTGAATAAAATAACACGAGTTTAATGAATCAAAAGATACTGCAAATCAATATACAAATGTCCTAGTTTAAGTCATGGTGACTAAAATAGTATGATAACAGATTGACTACAGGCATTTTTTCAATTGTAAGTATGAACAGTTCTTATGAAATGTTAAACTTGCTTGCAACAAAATCAACACGGCTCACTTCGCTTGCAAATGAATGAACGTTTCTTGCTACAGTGTTCCTGTTGCCATTTGTACGAAAGTGTACTCCCTGCATTCCTGTGAACAGAAGTAAGTGACAGTTTTTTTAAAAAATTGAATTGATTATATTTTGCCATTAGTCAAATAGTTCATTTGCATATTTTTGTGTATATAATGTGAGGGGTTACCTTTACTATTGGCTATATCAAACAACATATTTTATCTGCAAGAATGAACAAACCTGTTAACATGGACTTTGAATTTGTATCAAGTTCTAAGCTATTTGAAGACACCCCACTAAGATAAAATTGTTTATGATAGTGTTTTCTGTTAATCGCTAGTTTGTCTATCTATTTATTTAAGTGAATATCATAACACACTTGTTTAGAATTAGACACTCGGCTGTTGAATCATCGGGATTCAAGTCGACGAAATTGGTGAAGTCCATAATTTAACAATCTGTGATATGTTAATTGAATGTTTGGTCAGTTGTATTTTTAGATTAGTTTCACGTATGATAAAAATTTTTTTTTTTATAATCACTAAAGCGATATAGTTAACAAACAACCTTATTAGAATAAAGTCAATGTGTCACGTACCTATTGGCCTTATGTTAAGTTGCAACTATAATGTTATACTGTTTAAGTTATTTTGTTTCAGTTCAGCATTTTATTCTATTGTAGCAGATACTTGACCTTTGATAATTATTCAGTATAAGCACTTTTTGCCTTACTTCATATAACATTTATCAACAATCATATTGCAATTAATATTCAGATTCTCATTAATATTTAAGATTCTCAATTTTAACGTACCTGTTTCTTTCCATATGAAGCTGCGAGCACCAATCCAAAACTTCTTCCCAGTGTATTGACGCCGCTTGAGCTCGAATTGAACACTATCCAAGAAACCGCTATCAGTGATTTTAAGGAGTTTTCCACCATCAGAATCACACGTAATTTGTGCCTATATAAATAATATATATATTCATATTATTTAAAGCATCAGACTGTGTTGTTTTTGTCAGAATGTATGTCTTCTAAGTCAGAAGGAAACGTTTTAAGCTATAAGCTTGTGTCATATTTTAGTCTATATTTACTCTTTCCAACTCTATTTGTTCGTTTGCTCAACATGATATGTATAAAAAATAAAATATTACAATAAATGAAGATTAATTGTTCTATAACTTACGTTGAACCATGATGTTTCATTTTCGTTAATAGACAGGAAATGTTTTCCAACAGCAAAACGGCCCACACTAGAGGTATCTGATACACATATTTTATTATTATGCAAAACATGTAAAAACACTATTTGTTTCGATATATATTTACTACTTTGATCTGGTTTGCTAGGAAACACTTTATGTTACAATATTATGTGTCACGTAAGCATTTATAGCTCTACCACCAGCGGGTATTGTGCTTTGTTTTACAAACCTATATTTTCAATTGATTGAGATGATTCTTGCGAAAGGGAAAGTAACTGACGTAAAATGCGCGGTTAGACAGCATGGAAAAACAGGCACAAACCTAGGATCTTGGAAACCTGGCACGTCAGTCATATATATCTATATTTGCAGTGTAACCGAAATTTATATGGAGCCTCTGCAGCATAGTGGTAGAGCACTAGGGCATGTAATCTTTGGATAACGGGTCCGATCTCCGTTAGAATCTCTGAAAATGTTTTCGGTTGTCCCTCATCGGTCCTTGAAATGCTTAAATTTGCTAATTTAGAATATAACAGACGTAGGCCATGGCTGTTTATTAACATATACACATTGAAGCACGCATTTCAAGAGAATTAACGATTAATTCAAAGAGGTTGTAATTGGAATTCTAACTCACCGTACTGACATATGCTATAGAAACCGACGTTGTTTGAACAGGTCTCATCACTTAGCCCGAAAGAACCAATATTCAATGCGAGACAACCTTGGAAGCCACCGAAGTAATTTGGTTGGTACCATTGCCAAACTGCAGGGGAGCCCGAGTGCTTGATTTTGTATTTGAATACATAAGAATAAAAGCAATAGCGTATACATATGCATATAGATACAATATATATATACATAATGATACATAACCAGTGATAAAAATATCATGACATGCCACGTATAAATCTAATATAAAGATTTATGTGAAGTTAGGGGGGCGACAATAATTGCGATGATGTAAGAATGTTTGACGAATCATTATTTTGTGAACAAAAAGTTTGAACCAACAACTTCAAGCATAAAATATATCGGACAAAAATGTTTAACATTAGTGAATTAACATATATTGATTACTTAGTAATCAAAATATGATTACAGTAAACACAAATGATTTATCATATAATATATCATATTAATGCTGTTTTGTTACAACACTCGTCAGCTGACTATAATTTACACATAACTGAAGCCTAACATCGTTCGTATATTCTTAATTCATATAACTGCATCATCGGAATTATATAGTAATGAAGTAATTATAAACTCACCATCTGTTGATATGATTAAAACATGGTTTGGACTTCCGCAAGCCTCGGATGGGTTCCCTGGACATGGATTTTTGCACTGATTCATTGAAACACCGTGTGTATTTTGAAAGACATCACCGCATCTGCAAATCGCCTCTGAACCACTCTAGAAAATGATGGGTGAAATCACATTCTATGATCGCTAAGCATGCCATAAATCTAAGGCTATAAAGAGACAACGTCCAAATGCCATTTGTCAATGGTACGCATTGCCATATCATATTTGATATAAATATCTACATAGTTGTTCAAATATGGCTACAATGGCATAATATATTAAACGTAAAATATGGCTACAATGTAATAATATATTAAAAGTAAATAAAACGTGTACAATCAAAAAGGCAACGTTAATAAATTTTGGGCTAACCGCTTTATTCTCGAGTGTTAGTGACGCAAAGCTTCTGTTGGACTTGCGGCAAAACTGTTGACACGCAGATACTGTCATATCAGATGAAAGTGATATCATATCTTGGATCTCATTGTTTGAGTTAAGAGCCATACAACCTTGCTCCGTCAAGGGCGTTTTGTCTATTAAGTATAGTTGCTATAAAATACAATACGATTACGTAAATAAACATAATACCATATCGATTAAAGCATGTCCTTACATGAATATGTATATATAATAAAATTCAAATAAGTTTATTAAAACTGAAAGCGCAACAAAATACAGGGAGACCTATTTCGACATGGTACTTGATAAGCATGAAAACTCAATGAGGTAAATATGCAATTTTACGCTTCACGTACCTGCACTCAGTCAACACCTTTTGTCGACTACGTTTATGTATGGTTTGTACATGATATGCTTGTTTTTAAGTTAAGGGCAGAAATTTTAGAAATTAAGGTGTTGCTGTTGTTGGTTTAAAAAAAAAACTGAAAAACAAACCAAATCAAAGTCAAGTGTTTTGATGGTAAAAACTAGTGCAATTGTACATTCAGATGATACAAGAGGCGCAATCTCATATATCATAATTAATCAACTTTCAGCATGCATCAGTTTCTTGATACTGTTTGAAATATATAAACTAGACTAGCTATTGTATTGTCTACAGAAATGTCAATCAAGCGAGTAAATAGTATAATGGAAAACATAAAATAGGCAGTAAAAGTACTTTAGATAATCATTAAGTTCATTTATACATTATATTGAACACCCCTATTTTGCAAAGTAGATACTTAGATACTATGGCTACAAATATTGTAATAAGACTTACTTGACCTTGACATAAAAATGCAAAGTTGTATGTCTTAGTATTATTTTTCATAACACGGTCTAGACATTTTTTTAATCGAACAAATTTAAATAATGTTTATGAAATTAGTTTTGCCGTCAAAAGTATGACTATGCCAATTAGATATCGCACACACAATTGAATGAAATGGAGATATTTCTTATTTATATTCTTATTCATTTACAAAATAAACTAGAATGGCTCACGAGTGTTCATACAGTACAATTATCTGCACACTTTTCCTTCCGTATTGTTTGTTTCTATATGATTTAAACAAGTTTTATTGAAACTGAAAATCAATAATATAATTTTAAGACCATGTCTTTTAATTGGTAGAATTATATTTAGGTGAAGAGTGGTATTCGCAAAATGGTTTCCGCCCATAAAGTTTCCAAAGATGACAACATCGGACCAAAAGTTTATACCCAAAAAGTTTCGAAAAAACTTGTGGTATATGTTTTAATCACTAAGCCGATATAACTTGTTTATCTAGCAGTGATACACTTATGTTAATAAATGTTTCACAAATTCAATGCCAATAACTCTTGAAGAACAACACTTTTTTATTATCAAATCTTTGTCTATCAAATGTGACACTGATTGACAGGCTAAGCATATTGTTATAGACCCAGATCAAGCCAATCAACCTTGAATTGTATAGTCCAATTTTGTATTCAACTTTTACAGAGAACGCTTTGCCAACTTAGGTGATAATGGTTGATCTATATGGCGTACCTAAAATTCACGGACAACAATGGTTATATATATGTTGATTTGTTAGATATATTAGTATTTATATATTTAAAACAAATTTATTATCTTAAATATATGTTAAGATTTTATAATCGGCCAGAGTGTTAGTTAGACCCTCCCTTCTATTGAAAAGATCTATCCTAGCTATATAGTTAACAGAGAAAGCTAAAAAATATTAAGTACATTATCAATAATCAAATTCTCAAAAAAATATTTCAAAGTAATTGAACTTTAACATTAAACAAGTTCTATATATATAAGATATTTCGGCAAAATAATGTGTTTTTGATAATTTGTTGCCGAAGAAATATTAATAAAGCAAATGCATCCAAATGAATAATAACGGTTATTCAGTAGATAATTATTTTGCTAGAATATTTTTTAACATCAAACAGTTTTATTTAGGGAAGAGGGTTTAATATTTAGCAAAATATGCCCAGACCTATGAATTAATCTATAATGGTTTTAATGCTGCCAGTCTAATCTACACATATAATGTTATGCTCAATATTGATATAGTGGGGTATAGAAAAACTATATGGCCTTTTTGAATAAATACAAATATTATTATTTATATTGAAACCGAATTGTTACACTCTGCCGCATTTATATAAAACATTAATTGTTAATTTTCATGTCAACTAATTACATTATTAAGTATCAAATCTACGTGTTTTGTATTTATTATTTATTATAATATGCTAAATTCATTATTTCATTGCATATATTAATTCAGTAAAACTCAAATTAGTAATTCAAGTCGATTTAGATAACGTGTTAGATATTTTTGCTTTGATTCAAGTTTATGAATTTGCCGTTAAACTCATTAAAACATTGTGATTATTTGTTTTATATGTAAAATGCAAAATTGCCGTTAAAATATTTGTGTTTTCATATCCACAAGAAGTACACTCAAATCATTCCAGATTCCTGCCACAACTGAAGTTAACCACGTGCCACACACGTGTCGGTAAGTTCTGATTGACATGCCAAATTGACAGAGGATCTTGACAAGGGCATTCACCTATGTCGCGGATCATAAAGCACTAATGTATCCATATATAAAACGAGTGGAGGCGCACAATTTTCAATTATTGCGTTAGCTTAAGTGGTTAAAGCGCTAGTGTAAGGGAGTCAACCCTGGTTTCTTATGCACTTAAGCCTTCTTAAAATATTCAATTGTTTGTCCACACCATATTGTATTACGCACCCGCTCCATATCAAAAAGGATGTGGGCTGGATGATATTGCCCTCCAAAACTTATTTTCTTATATAAACCATAAAACAAATCTCATCAAGTAATTCAGTTCAATTGAAACGTGTAAGAAATATGTAATTCATATGGTTTATAGCTTTAAATTATGGTAAAAATGCATTAAATGGAAATATGTTGCATATAGATTTTATCATAATGGCAACGTCATGACAATGATAATACATTGCTGCTGAACGTGTCAGGGACAGGACCCCTACAAATAATTTACAATCTAAACGCAATCATTTTGTGTTTACGCAATTTCACTCTTTTGCCTGTAGAATGAGAAGCTAGCAACGTAAGTGATACATGGAAGAAGAAATCTAGTCTTATGTAAACGAGCGATGAAGTAGAAAGTAGATATCACTCATGAATAAGATGAAATAAATATAGTAATAGTATCATATAAGTCAATCTGAAATAAGATACAACAATTTTGTTTTGTAATATTGCTAAATTTAGTAGATAGAAAAGGAGCATGTTTCTTTTAAACATAAAACAAACATAATTACATAACACTGGATGTCCCTTGTTGATCGGAATCAGATGCATAAGCTTAGATGAACAGTGTAAAGTTGATGTTTGTTAGACGGACCCTTGTTTATTTGTTGTTTCTATGCAATGCAATCAAGATGTTTTTTTTTTTATTTTTAAACCTTTCAAACCTCTTAAACCTATACTATTTCAAAACGATATCTTACTCGTCTATTTTGTGTGTTTTCGATTTCTACAAACTCTAACACAAACAACGACCAAGATGATATATTTCTACATATAGTGCAAACAACTAGTTTGAACAATGAGCTCACTGACAAATAATTGGCAAACAGACATCGTTGTTTTAAATATATGATTAATCACATGCATTATTCAAATGTAGCTTTGATTTAGCTTTCTGTCTTTCAATAATATTTCGTTTTATTATTTTTTTCTTTTCCTGTTTTTCAAACAAAAATCTATAATTTCATATTGATTTCTTTTGGTCTTGCACAAAAAAAAACAATCAATGTAACGAATCTTCCTAACGCTGTATGGTAATGGAAACCTAAATCAAAGCTATATTCGCAAACGCCCATAAACATACATTTTTGGAAATGCCTGAGGTATTGATTATGAATTGATAGCATAAATATTAGATTATAAGATACAAATACTTTTATACTGATTATAATTGACTTAGAATTAAGGCACATTCATTTATCATAACAATTACCTTATAAATTTCATATTGATTTATTTTGGTCATGCACAAAAAAAAACAATCAATGTAACGAATCTTCCTAACGCTGTATGGTAATGGAAACCTAAATCAAAGCTATATTCGCAAACGCCCATGTAAATACTTTTTGGGAAATGCCTGAGGCATTGATTATGAATTGATAGCATAAATATTAGATTATAAGATACAAATTCTTTTAAACTGATTATAATTGATTTATAATTAAGGCACATTCATTTATCATTACAATTACCTTATACATTTCATAAATGCTTTCATTCTGTGAAAATATCAATATATATGTACAATATGGGACACGGCTTGTTAAACAATTGCTCTTTCCTAAATAAATTTATTTGCATTAATTTGTATATGCATTTTATTCTTATTACCTGTTAATTATTCTTTATAACTCGATAAGCCAACTCACCTTAACCTAAAATGCATGCATAACAACTATCAGCTACAACGCTTTAAAACACACATATGCGACAAAGCGACCTTGGGACACTTCATGTTATATTGATCGTGCTTGCAGGGCTATTACAGAATAATTCAGGTACTGCATGAGACTACTTCAATATATCAAACATATTGTCGTATCATTAAATGGTACATAATTCACATGCGTCTATTCACACTTGTGTTTTAACAATTGGGATATACAAACGATGCATATACATGTAGATTAAGTAGTCTAGATGCATCGTTGGAGTTGCATGTAATAATATCAAAACATGTGGAAATACAGTATCATTTTCGCAGTCGCTGCATGTTATATGTATTATACTCGTAATACATTCAATGAAGGTGAGGGTTACACAATGGTACAATACGTTGTCCATTAGTTTCACATTAAAGTAAAGCGATTTAAGTATCGTTATACTACATGAATGTGTACAAATGCCGACTTTAAACAAAATTGTCTTTAAAAGTTCATAAAAGTAATGCTTCCTCTAAAAATGTAAATTGTTCTACGTGCATGAAATAATCAATATGATTTGTATGTTGCAAAACGCTATTTATATTTGCTGCATATTGATATAAAGGCAAATCATGTTTGCTGCTTATTGTATGCTATGTGTCTAAGCATACCTTTTGCTTAAGCACTTTAAAATATATATTTTACATTAATATGACCAAATATGATAACTTAATATATATTACGCTCTAAAACATATTTTTCACGCACCAATCATGTTTCTGCATCTCACGCTCTTGAAAGTGTTGATAATATTCTGCGTTCCTACGTTTATACAGTCTGCCTAAAAAACCAAATCTATCACATTTGATGCTTTACAGCGTATTGATTAAATTCCTTGCTCTGAAACATGGGTATTCGCATTGTGTAGATTCTATCCGTGGCAAAAATGTGTTAATAACCGGTGCATCTAGAGGTATCGGCAAAGCACTTGCGCTGCAATATGCCAAACTTGGGGCTAACGTGATGCTCACTGCAAGGAACGAAGAGTCCTTGAAACAGGTAGGTTGTAAAGCTGAATTTATGGCAATAGTTTATAAAATAACTTATTATTTGATTTCTGTTCGTTATAAAAAAAATCAAGTAATATTTTCGTTCGATTTTAGACAGCAAACTTTTGTGCACACCATAACGTACTCTTCAAAAACACAACACATGGTTAAAATGATATTAGCTAATTATTGGCAATGTCAAGTTTGTTATTGTATGGATTCTAATATTATATGTAGCAAAGCTTTTGAAATATTTGATGCTTACTGAATCCTTTTGGGTCCAAAATGTGCCGTTCAAATTAAAATTTCTGCAAACACTGCGTGTATAGCTGCTGTCAATCAACTACACTGACCTATTGGCCTCGTAGAGTACATAGGTGGTACATATTCATTTTTTTTCATGTGATTATATTAGGGAGGTAGATGACTGACCAAGTTCACTTTACCAACAAGTTGAGTTTTTTTCATTTGATTTTATCAAGGTGGTAGCTGACTGCATATCAATCGGTCGAAAAGATGCGACGTTTGCCTACGTTGTAGCTGACATGCTTGATTACGAATCGGCATCAGAAATAGTTGTCAAGGTACTAAACATTTTATCACTCATAAACTATATATTTATTGTTATATTATATTTTGATAAATTGAATATATAATCTGTGTTACTATTACTTTAATACATTGATTTATTGCAAATAAGGTTAACGATCGAACTTATGGTATGTAATTAATTATCTTGCATAATCTTTTATCTTTATTGATTAATATTTTAGGATACTTCGTTATAAAACTCTGGTCACATATCCATTTACTACAGATCATTAGACAATTGACATATTTTTTTAATAAATCAATAATTTATTTAGCAAAAAGATACTACAGTGATCCGAAATATGTATCTTATGATTTTTTTCAACGTGATATGAATTAATATAACAGGCAGCCACTGCTAAGCTAGGAAAACTTGACCAAGTCATCCTTAACCATGCAATTCTACCAGGAGTCGGTATCTCCAGTTTTGGTCCCTTTGAAGCATCAGATAACGACCTGCACTACCTTCGAAAGAACATGGATGTGAATTTTAATAGCTACGTCCATTTATCGGGCAAAGTTATGCCATATCTGAAGGATACAAAAGGTCAACTGGGGGTCATAGGTGCATTAGCAGGTATGGAATTTATATATTGCTATAAAACTTGTGTATTTTTGGTGACGTATGTTTTGCATATGCTTATGCAAAACATACATATTGTCCGCGTGATTTTTTTTGGTTTAACATTTTCTAAAAGTGTATATTAAATGGTTACATGGTATTGTGAGTATTTTAAAGAACCATACGTTATACAACGTAATTTAAGATACATATAGTAATATAATTAATACATAATCAGAATGAATATTCAAAGGCAAGATTCCTATGTTTGGCTGGGCACCCTATTGCGCTTCAAAGTTCGCACTCGATGGGTTTTTCAGTACATTGCGCCTAGAGATGAAAAGTCAAAAGGAACCTGTATCGATTACATTATGTAATATCGGAGCAATAGGTACTTCTTTCGGTCTGTTTAAGAAAAATATACAAAAAAATGATTATGTGACCTTTGTTCTTTGACTTAAAACTAAGATGTATGATTTTGCATTACATAGTATTAACCAAAACTACGCTTATTTCAAACGGTGTGATGTTTTATATAGTCGAAATGGTATATATATATTTTTCCATCATATATAAGTACCCGTTATCGTCTTTCTAAGATGCAAACGTCATGTACTTATAAATATACTATAATATCCTAGTATACCTTTTATAATGCTCAGGCGTATGATTTTTATATTTTATCAATGTTTATTTTATTTTTACTAATATAACTTGTTACACATTGTACAAGAGTTTGGCGAATAGTAAACAATTTGTTTGTGTATGCATGTTTTACAATACCCCTAAAATACCTCAATATAAAAAAAAACATATCGTTTCCTATCGATTCGTATCATTTCAGAGACAGACGCTTTCGAGGAACGCCGAAGTAAATACATGGGTGACCTCGGATTGGATGAAAATAAGTTGCCTGTAAAAGTAGTTCCCGCGGATTTATCTGAAACGGTGATGCGAATTATAAAGGCTACAACCAGGGGAGATCAGGAACTATATTACCCAGATGTGGCAGGAATAGATTCGTGGTATATACCGATCTTGAGGCATATATTTCCGGGTTTCATCGAAGCTGACATCAGTCAGTTTAAACAGGACTAAATTGGATGTTATGAACAGACTTTTTTCAAATATTAATGTATTGTGATAGTCGGGTTTTTTTTTAATGAAGATGTTTTCCAACTATACGAGATTTCATCGTGTAAAATGCCCTGTATAAGGTACACCTTGTAAGTCATATTGAAGCTGATATAAGACAGTTCAAATGTATAAAGTTAGATTAACAATACGAATATAGCAGATACATTTATATAATTAAGGAAATAAGGTTATTAAGTACATAACATGTGTTTCACTAGTTCACTCTCCCTATCCTGATTCGACAGGATATGCATTGTATATTAAGTCATTATAAACTGCTACTCATGCTTGGTTTAATCAATTCCACTTAATAATCTATAAGTAATCTATATATAACATTTTCATAAACACGGTGCTAGGCTTCTCCTGTCACATACCGGGCCTATTTTGACAAGAATAGCACGTCATATATCTATTCAAGTAATGAAATTAATGACACCCATGTAAACTGATTTGAATATCCGTATTTGTCCGTTTAGAGTTATGTATTTTCATTTACGCTGTTATGAATTTTGTTAACAGTGGAATTCGCATAAGTGTAATTATCAATATAAATAAAGCATCTAATGGCATTCACGTGGTAACAAGTACAGGGAAACACATTTATAAATAGCATCGCTACATTCTTTAATAAATAGAGGTACTCAAATACAGATGACTTCAAACATACACATGTATACACGGTTGTCAGTTTTGAATATAGGGTAATCCGGTGTGATGTAACTACGGGGGTACTATTTTTCGTGTTGATTTAGTTTGAATGAAAGTTATTTTACGCATAAACGACTATTTTTTTCTAAGTTTTTTTTATTAAAATAAAATCTATTTAAAAAACAATGTTGACGATCGAGGATTAACAATTGCAAAAATAAGGTTTGCGACAAAATAACGAGTGGCAAACGAGACCCTTTGACTAAAATAGTTGTTAAGTGAACGTGTCGAGCAAGAAAAAATAAAGTATCAACAATTGTAAGCTAGGGATATGTCTTTACATTCATTCATTAGTTTTGGAGTCTAAATGTGAAAATACAATTTGTGTGCCTATTAATTAAAATCAATTTTGCTTGCATTTAAGATATTAAGATCAAAAGTATATCACATTTCATTTTGCTTTACATATTATTATGCACTCGGCCGATTGAACAATTGACTGATTTGGCTTAATTGCGCTCAGCATTTGGTTCAACAAATACATTTGATTTACATCGTCTCATTGCATGAAGCAAGAAATAAGTTTAAGCTACACATATGTGAACATCAAAAAGAACTTTTTCATGACATAATAGCTGAAAAAGTCGGGTATTATATGGAGACCATATAACTATAAATACTAACGTGTGGAAATCACTTTTATATTAAATATCAGGGGCGGTTCCAGGATCAAAGATACCATAAATAATTGTTTTATGCAATTGTCAAAATTATATATTTATAATCAAACTTCAGTATTTACTAAACATGAAGCAAGTGTTGAACGAAATGTGTTTGATTTATTTTCAATATTCTCAAAGTCAATGCTGATATGCACAATTTTATATTGATATAAATCATAACCTGCGTGTTCTGGTTCTTGTTCCTTTTCTCATTATAAAACATAATATAAATTTATTTACAATAAATATTAAAATATCTTATATTGTTAACATTCTCGTTCATTAAAAAGAAAGGAAGTTTGGTCAATTGCTTAAAATTCAAGTCTAGATACAAATTTGACGTTATCGAACCACGCATTATAATTATGATAATAAAATTATATCAAGTATCAAAGTAAAACGCTCGTTGTATATAATTTGTAAATATGTGAATAATGGGGAACTAATGTAATTCAAATTACTTTATAGTGGTGCCTTAAGAGACGATATTCCAAAATCGCGTTTATGTTTGTCATGAAACGCTCGCATAATAAATTATATAGACGCGTTAATAACAATTTACTGTTAAAGTCAAATCAACATTTTTGTGTAATGTTATCATATTATATTTAAATCGCGCCGATAGAAATCTAAGTAATGTAACTTTAGAATATTAAAATTTTCTATTGGAATAGAGTTTAAACGTTGAAAAAAAAACAAGATCAGTATTGAGGTCTTGTTAGTTTGGCTTGCGCCCCTGAACAAACTTATTTTATTAATTGAAGACTAAATGATAATGGGGTAAAATGATATTTATCCTATCTCTAGCAAAACTACACAACTGATGAATGTATGCTTTATTGGCTTGTGACATGAACGTGTCATAGCAGCTGGTAATAAATCCACCAAAGAAAGAAATGCTAATTTTAGTCTTGTTATAGCCAATAAAATATCAGTGCACATGTCGGTATGTAATTAACGGTGACGTCCTTGGTTCTTTGCAGCGTTTATTAAATGAATATGCGTATGCAGGCTCTTTGGCGTACCACGCCCCGCCCAAAAGCCCCACGGCGTAAAAGCCCCCCCCCCCCCCCCCCC